>BOPP01000180.1:2608998-2644107 GCA_017312745.1 Gryllus bimaculatus
CTCTCTTCTTCTCTTCTCTCTTAGGGGAAAACCTAAAGACATTGCGAGGCCCACAATCCGCAGCGTGGATTCATAGTTAGCCTATGCCTGCCCACTAACCCCCCACCCCCTTTCCTCCTAATCCTTCCCGCGAAACCGCTGTTAGGCATTGCATCGCGAGAAGGAAGGATGGGCTTTTCGCACTTCAACATATTACGGGACACTTCTCCGTAACTGCACCTCGGAGCGGAGCGTCTTCAGGACCTTTGCGGCATAGGTGGCTACCGCATTCCAATACTTTTGTGTCATCAGCATCCAAGTGAAGATGGTCTCAGGGGTCACTATCTCTTGGAAGAGTCTGTGGAGTTCGTCCCTTTCCACTGCGAAGCGTGGACAACAAAAGAACGTGTTCTACATCTTCAAGCACCGGGAAACACGTTGGGTATGAGGAGCTGAGGTCCAAGCAGAATCGGAGCTGATACTCTCGATAACATCCATGCCCTGTCAGCAACTGCGTTAGATAAAAATCTAATTCTCCATGTTCCCTTTGGATCCATGTCATGATGTCTGGAATGACCCGAAATGTCCATCCCCCATCGTTGTTACCATTGGTCCATTGTCACCCCCTCTCTTCTTCGTGATGGTATTCCAGTTTGAAGCCCCCTCCCGCTTGCGCAAGTAGAGTCTAACTCTATCCTGCGCAGTGAGGTCGATAGGAGGCATATCTACTAACACACAGCATCATAGGTTACAGAGCGAAACGCTTGAGCAACCCGCGAGGTGGTTTACTACGCTAGGCAGCAGCTTCAGGCTTCTTTGCCCAGGACCCCCTACATTAGGCATAATGCGTGCCAATGGCGATGCCATACGAGACGCTTTATCGGAGAATTTGCGCAGGTGCTCGTCGAAGCGCAGCCTCGCGTCAATATGCACTCCCAAATACGTCAGTGACAGCTGCGAGGATATTTTGCAGCCTCCTACATTAAGAGTAATACTCTCTCACTTTTCTGCCCGTTACCAGCACAGCCTCTGTTTTATGCTCGGCTATCTGTAGTCCTACCGACGGAAGCCACCGCCGAATCTCCGCCACTGCCTCGTTGGCAACCTGCGTGACTTCGATGTATTTGCCGACAACTACAATTGCAACATCTTCAGTGAATCCAATAGTTTTTGCGCCTTCCGGCAACTTCAACACGGCGTCATACATAGTGTTCCACAACATCGGACCAAGTACCGAGCCTTACGGGACACCGCCTGTGACAGTTTAAGATTTTACTCCGGTCCCAGTTTCATATAGGAGGATCCTCTGATTAAAGTAACCCTTGACCAAGTTTGAGATGTACCTTTGAACTCCAAGGATTTGTAACGCAGAAAGAATGGAGCTCCACCTTGCAGTGTTAAAGGCGTTTTTCACGTCTAGGGTCACTATAGCACAATACTTCTTAGGACCTCCTTTCCATTGTTTGCCTTCAAAGGCCTTGCGTGCGATGTCGATGACTACCTTAATTGCTTCTACCGTGGGTCTCGCTTTTCTGAAGCCGTACTGATTTTCCTACAATCCCTGAGGCCCTTCTGTAAATGATTCAATACGATTGCAAATGATCCGCTCTAACACTTTGCCTGCTGTATCCAGTAAGCATATTGGCCGATAGGTTGCCGGATCAGTAGGTGCCTTATCGCCCTTCGGAAGGACTATCTGTTGTTGCTTCCATCGACGGGGGAAATTCTCCTCTCGTACGCATGCGTTATATGCCTGTAAGAATAGGCCGGGCCGGGCCTTAATAGCGGTCTTAATAGCTACATTTGGACCCTACATCTTGGACCTTGCCGCAAGCTCTGGAAAGTTCATCCAACGTGACTGCCGGAACCTCGCTTAGATCTTCAAGCCGATCCTCAGGTTGTAACATATCGGCGAAGAAACAAAGTAGCTGCAACGTTTCCCAAGAAAACCGGGCAAGTGGGTGGTGGCCTGGACATACCCCTGAGTCTGGCCGTTACCAGCTTATACGGGCGCCCCCAGGGGTCAGCGTCCACCTCCTCACCTAGCTCTCTCCAGCAACGACGCTTACTGAGGTCGTTATTCATTACAGTTATTCATTACAGAGGTCGGACTGGCTCCCATGTTGCAGAGGCAGACATCCAAACTGTCAAGGCTGTCCAGGAGAGCCACCTTGCGTCGATTCGTTACTCTGCTGCCCCACTCCGTGGCCCATGCATAAAAGTCCCCAGCAATAATAAGAGGCCTTCGTTTTCTCGCGTCATCTATTAAGCGATCAAGTAATTCCTCGAACTCCTCAAGCGATGCATTGGGTACAGCATAAACACTATAGAAATATACACCGAACACCTTGATCCAGGTAAATCCATCCCCTGGGACTTGCATAAAATCCTGCACTGGATTATTCCCACATATCCATACAGCAGCTCGGTTAGTCGCATCCGAAACCCAGGTTTGAAGACCGACAATATTCCTGTACTGCTCGCAGAGTATCGCAACATTTTTATTCATCTCGCGCACTTTCTGTTATCCGTTGCATTCATTGCTACTTGGTACGCCGGCACGTGAAACTCCCCATCGGGTGGTTCCTCTTATCTTTGCAGAGCACACATCTCGCCTGAGCGCTTTTGCAAGCCTGGCGTAAGTGGCCGTCTTCTCCGCATCGGTGACAGGATTTCGACCTGTGCGTCCCTTGGCAGTCGCGCGCCAGATGTCCGAACGCCCAACAACGATAACACTTCCGCACAATTACTTTCTCTTTAACGCGGCAGTTCACTCACCCAATGTGAACACGGCCGCTCCCCAATGCCCTCCTGGCTAGTTCCATCGATAGACGGATCACAGCAGTTTGTGTGCCTCTGTAAGCCCTCCGCACGGATATGACACTTGCTAGCTCAACTTGTGATTTCAATTCCCCGCTTACAGCTTCACAGACTTCAGCCGCGGTTGCTAGCTCGTCAAGGTCATGAATCTCGAGAGCCATTTCGTCTCTCCGCGGCGTTAATCTTGCTAACTCACCCAGTTTTCTGGATATAGCTTCAGATATCTCGGAGGCTGCTGCAGATTTCCGCAACTCCAGCAGCAGGTATCCGGCTGCATTCCTCCTCACCTTTGCGACGTTCTCAACAGCATCTTTCAGAGATGGGTCGCCCGTGATCTGCCAGAGAATGTCATCAGAGGAAGGGCCTCCGTCATTTACCTTTAAAATTTCGGAACCGGGGCGATAAGAGTGCGGCTTCGACGGCCCCGGTCTCTTCATCCCTACGATATGCCAATCCATTACCTTCTAATTATTTTGGTATGGTGTCTCATCAGACGGTTTGTGCAGTGCTTGAGGAACTTCAGCATGTTGAATGTTCCTTCCCTGCACGACTCTGATAGCTTCTTCTCTGCTACTCCCGTAGATTTCAGCGGTTTCTCTTTCCACGACGAAGTTCGTCCACCGCCTACTGCGGTCCGCAACTCCGCCGCCGCTGTCGAGGGCCCACCACAATCATCAGCATGCGGGCCAATCACATCGTTCACTGCGGTTCGCAACTCCGCCGCCGAGAACCTACCACAATCAGAATTCCGGCCAATACCCGACGTCAGCTGCAGAGTCCGCGTCCGCGCCTCAACAGTCTTTAGGTCAATTACATTGTTCACTGCAGGCTGCAACTCCACCGCTGCTGTCGAGGGCCGTCCATAACCATCAGTATTCGGATCAATACCCCATGTCTGCTGTGAAGTCTGCATTTCCGCCTCAACAGTCTTCGAGCTAGCTACATATAGTGACTCCTCCATGTCCACCATCTCATCAAAGTCTGTTCAGATGGAACTCACCATACGCTTTATCCCCCCGTGAACATTATTCCTTGGCAGGACAAAATGCAGGAGATCCCCGATCTTCTTCCCCAACTCCAGAAACTTCACTCTCCTATTCTCTTCCCAGACACTCTTGTGAGCTTGGCTCCTCCCAAAATCCATGGAGCCGGCACCGACCATCGGGGCTTTCACTCGACCAGCATTGGTGGCGAGATTTGACGTGAATGCTCGACTCGCTTGGGGTAGTAAGTTTTGAGGCTCACTCATACCCATCATTGGTTTATTTTCGGGGTGACCTTCCCTATGCGTTTTATATGCTACCGCCAGCAGAAATGAAATTGGAAGGAAGGTGAGAAGGAGATTTTCGTAGGGATAGGGAGCAAGATCCCATAACCTAACTTAGCTACTACTGCTAGTAATAATAATAATAATAATAATAATAATAATAATAATAATAATAATAATGTTACTCGGTCCACCTATCGAGTCTTGTGGGATGGGAGGAAAACTAGGTGAGGAAGTAGGGATATTTGGGGAAAGGGCAGCGGACAACTGCCCCTTTTAGTCGCCTCTTACGACGGGGGAGGCCCCGTAGCGTTATTCTACAAAAAAACGGCTACCACACGGATTTCTGTGTGGGTGGGGGTACTTTTGGCATCGGTACATGAATTGCAAGTATGATTTTTCTGCATTGCTAACAAAATAGCAACTCGCCCTTACCTCTACTCTTACCATTACAACCAAAAGGAGAGTTCAACGAAACGTGTGCATAGGTGAAGCAACCAGTCCAGAAGCAAATCAATGGGTCATCTCAGCATTTGTTCAACGGTTCAGGGAAACTGAACAAAAACCTGATCGAGACGGGGGTCATTGACCCGGAAGCTCAAGTACATTATTTGTTACTAACATATTAAGTCTTTTAAAAAAATTATACAATACAAATGTAAACTAATTCATTTTATATTGTATTGTTAAAATAAATATTTTTCTTTTTGATAATCAGTATATTCTCTAATTGTATAGAAACAGCTGCGAAGGCAGCCGAAACTGGAGCAAGGTCACGCGACGGTGGAGAAGCCAGTTTTGCGGGATGGACTGTGCGCGCGAACGCAGGGAACAAAATTTTGTAAAGGGAATGAAGCAGGCAGAGACACGAATGTTAGAGCAACAGCGGAAAGGCTATAGTTCTAAATTTGCGTAATCACGTGGATTGTCTTACGAACTAGATCACAGCCAAGTAATTCAAAGAGAACCTTGTACGCCAGAAATACAGTTCATAATTGTGTTATATTTTACGGGAAAAAGCAATGTAAACATTTTTTCACTATTTCGGTGTAATCTTGTCGTGGAAATTATCCGTGAATAGTTGTAGTTGGATAAATCATTCAATAACTTGTTGCGATTATTAAAATATAAGATTTGTGTAGAAGTAAGGAATTTCAGGTTATGTACTAATGAGTTCAAAGGATTAAATCTTTTGTTAATTTCAAAAGATGCTGGCCAAGCAGTAGTTACCGTGTACGGGCATTTTTTTTTGTAAAAAGTAGTGGATTAGGAAGGAATATTTGAGTCAAAGTGAACAAACAAGGTAAATTTTCAAAGTGTGTGAAAGGTATTTGATTTTGTGCTATATATTTGTGTGTTATTTGCTCTTTGGTCTTTGTATTTCGTTCAGTGCTGTTATGTGGTCATATTCTAGAGCGAATATACGCACGTTTTTACCTGATTCTGTGTCTTGGCGTAAATCTTTCTCATATCCCAAAAGATCCTTCCCCCTGAGATTTCAAGGCTCGATTAGAGCATTCGGTCTGACGCCGACCACGACCAGTAAACCAGCGTTAGAATCTTCGTCTCGCACTCTTCTTGCGCCAAAAGGCCACAGCCACCCACGTTGCTACAATTCCATCTGGATGTGCCAGAGAGAAAGGGTGCTCCTCGCATGGTCGTCGCGGAACGCGCGCTCATGGATTCACTGACCGCAACTCAGCGCAGCCCTTGCGAGACATCGTCGACGCGAGGGGTCCCTACCGTAGGGGTATGACACGCCTTTATCCTTTCCAGGAAAGGTCGGTGCATAAGAACGCCGGCCAACGGGCCCGGTGTTCTTGTTCTGGATTCGGGCATCGATTGTCTTGCTTCTTATGTGTTCGATATCCTGTTCGAACTTTGCAAGTGGAGTACGAAGCCGACATTTGGAAGGCTTGATTTGCACGTTGAAGCATTGTAAAGAAGCTATCTGAAATCTAACATTGCGTTTTGAACGTGAGGTTGTGACAGAAGACGACGAGTTGGTGGAATAGTTCAGAAAATACGAAACTAGATTTGCGAAACGTGGACCGTTACTTAGGCGTAATACGTGTATAGTGAGAAGCGGTAAGAACTGCCACGAGATCATAAAAGTACGCAAATACGTCTATTGTGCTGAAAGCAATACCGCCGTTAGCTGTCCATATGTGAACGGACTGAAGCGCACATTGGCGTTATCTGAATGAGGGGCGAAAGAAGAAGAGGCGGACGAGCGTGTTCTGATGTCCGAAGAAGGAGGAAGAACGAAGCGGCTACAATTTTGGATTCGATCTGGTGCGTGGCGAGTGCAGTAGAAACGTCCGACGATATCTGCGTGGGCGACGTAGCGAAGTCAGCAGCGCGACCTCTTGCGCCCAGAGTAAGTTGGCGCGGTGCGGCGGCGACGAAACAGCGAGGCCAGGGCGAGCACCGAGCCATCGCAAGGTAAACGACGGTGATTGCGACGGAGTTATCCCAAAGTGTTGTGACCAGCGCTCGACCGCTAGAAACGTGTTACTCGAGCTGCGGTCGAGCAGTCGAATGGTAGAAACTGAGGGAATATTTAGATGAAAGCTTCAGGAACAAAATTATTGTACTTTTGTAGTTAAATTTGACTGAGAGCGTGTTGCGTTCTCATGGCGTTTGTGAAAACTCTTGTAGAATTTTGCGACACACTTCTTTAGAGTTAATTAGAGTAGAAGTACTTAAAGTTTGTAAAATAATTATGTAAATAAGAGTACAATATGCTACCATCGCGTTGATGAGAACCCACTTACGTGGGAGGTAAAATGAGTATCGTTGAATGATCGTGAATTAGATTAAATGTGTAAAGTTATCAGAAGTGTATGTACTAGGTAGTACCTTTTTTCATTTCTTTTGTGTTAAGAGCAAATATTTGCAGTTCATTCAGTCAGGAAGTAGTCGTGCACGGTAGAAATAGTACAGGATATTATTACTTTAAAAGAAAGCATATGTTCTAAAGAAAGTTAACGACTTTCAAAATGTGTGAATACAGGGACGAAACACAAGTTTCACGATGTGATTAGAATATTATTTTTTTGTTAATTGTGCTATTTTTTGCTTTTGAGTTGTGTATGTCTGTGTGTCAGTAGACTTTCAGAATACGTGCTCTAACACTTGATTCACGTGTGATGGGTTATCGTTTCTCACACCCTAAGATCCTACTGCCCGAGAATAAATTTAAGCTCGTCTCGAACATTCATAGACGTCATCCCACTATAGATGCTTACTGAGGGGTGGTTTTTGGAAAGGCGGGGTGGCGTCAGAATATATATACAAATACATATCGTAGAACCATGGATGAATGCAAGGATACTCAACTATCTATCTCTCCTTAAGAATACGTTTTTTGCCCGATGGTGCTGCTCCCGGTGAGCAGGTTCCGCTGGCTTGGACTTGCCCTTAGCCCGTTGTTTGCTACCATCATGTGTACGCTTGTCCTTTTAATGATTATACTGTTTTTTAAATTTTGTTGCTATGATCTCTCTAGGTGAAGTAACATTTGTTGTGGCATTAAAAATGATATTTCCGTTATAAAGAGTACTTACCGTACATACCGCTAAATTTATGTGATTCCAAGGATGTATTAGGCTGCCTTTTCTTTCCTATTCGTGATGGACCACGGCGTGATAGCATGCAACTTGTTTTCGTAAATTTGTGTGTGTGTATGTGTATTATCATAAGAGTGTATGTGAATACTTTGACGATATTTTCAATTTTACAGGTATGTGGTTCGTCCTTTTAATTATTGTACTGTTTATTTCTTTTGTTGCTAAGATATTTAAAGTGAAGTAAAATTGGTTGTGACATTAAACATGGTATTTCGGTTATAAAGAGTACTTACCGTACATTCCGCTATGTTTATGTGATTCCGGGGATTATTAGGCTGCCTTTTCTTTCCTATTGATCATCCCTAAAGATTGCAGTTTTAAATATATAACAAATTTTATAAACTACTGTACTTTGTTTTCTTTCGTAGTAATCCGGGCCCTTGGCAATTTAATCTGAAATATACAAATGCTGACAACAGAAGACTTAGTTTTTCTTTTGCTGGTTATCTATTTAAAAAGTTAATGATTTGCTTTATGAAATTTTTGACTTTTTCTTTAGCTTTGCTTTCTAATACATCCCATTATTAAAGATTGTTAGTCATTCATAAACAATCAATTGGTTAAATTTGATTTTTAACCAAGACAATCTGCATTAACTAGATTTTTTTCAAATATCCAGCTCTTTTCAGTAATTTGTATTTGGCGGGTATCTTTGAAATTCGAATTTGGCAGGTTTTGTGACCGGTGAGGCCACCGAAACATCGCACGACAGTGAAGCGCTCTACAGGTAGAAGTTGTGCATCTTGGTTTTAATCATGGCAGAACCTCGCTAACCCGACTCCCGCAAATCCGAAATTTCGGATAATCCGAACAAACTTCGGAGTAGAGGAAAAATAAACAATAAAAAATGCTGATTTCTAGTGTACAGAAAGGATTTTATAATTACTATAGTACTGAACAATTAATTATTAAAACACAAATTGTCGAAATGATTTATTGCACGGGTAACTACGGTGTTTATTACATGTTCATGTAGCAGTTATTTTCACTTAGAGAAAGTTACAAAATCAGTATTTTTTGCCGTAAGGAACTGAATCTGCTTGATATACGTTACATTGTCTGGTAATCCTATAGATGTATTTGTATTGAATTTATGCCTTATGTTACGTGGTGAGTTTGTATATGTACGGTACATCCTTTCAGGTAATCCGGACATTTCAGAATCCAAACAGATCACACACCCAATTAGTTCAGATTATCGGGTTTCTAATATATATGGTGACGTTTGAGACAGGTTCGAAAACCCCACAACACCCACACAGCATGGGTGAAACCAGAGAAGATCACCGGAATACAGGCGAGCTGAATAACTTCCTACCGAAACAGGGCTATCTGTTAGTTTCTGCCTATAGCTCGAACTGCCTATAGAGCGATCTTCTAGCTCACGGAAGGGTAAGTTCGCCGTGACGTCACGCAACCTATTAGAGGCGCCACAATATTAGAGGGAATTTTAAATGCAGCCAGATACCAAAGTTATCACGTTATTACAAGTCATTAAAACAGACATATGAAGCATTACTTTTGAATATTGCATCCTGAACGCCTTCGTCGAGTTATCACAGTCCAATAACTGTAATAACATGATGTGTCTATTATTAGACTGTGGTGTTACGTTTGGTTGCTCACTGTTGACATTCTCACTATACCGTTTCAAAATGTATCTCAGCGCTTCTGTCTCTCCATGGAATATGGTGGCCAGCGTCTAGTCTAGCTTTTCAAACGAAGTGCCCGTGCTATGGTAACGTGGTTCTAGATGTCGCTGCGATACGACCGTATCGAGCAGTAACATCTAGGTCATACATCAGTGAACATGATAGCGACCGTATCGAGCAGTGCTGATGATCATGCGACATCTAGCGGCACGACCGAGAAAGTCGCGAAATGTCATGAGATATTGTGAAGACTGGCCCTCACGCGCCAAGAAAAAAAAACCACTTAAGTATACATACAATTCCCAAGATTACTTCGCGGGAGAAGAAATGAAGAAAATATGCATTTTGCGAAGTAGTACATTGAATGTCTTATAACATTTTATACCTTCTCGTATACGTACCCTCTCTGGTTAAAAAAATATATCAAAAAATATCCCACATTTTCACAAGTATTTTATAAATCTATAGAAAAGAAAAAAAAGGCAAACTGTGAAATCTCTTTTTAATAAATGATCTCTCGCAAATAAATAGACTCTATGAAAACATGAAACGTTTTAGAGATGTCTATTTAAACGAAACATGCAAAATATATTCCTATTATTACAAATATGCTTCAAAGAGAAAAAAACATTGCCAAATGTGCACTAACATATCAATTTACATAGCTAACCAAATGTCAAGAAATTTTACTTAGTTATGCACTGAAGAAACGGACAAAAACTAAATTGAATTGAATTGAATTGTTGCCTTATTTTACATAGGGGGACTCGGGCCATCAGGCCCGCTCTTCCGTCTGACCAAGCATATTTCGCTACGCTCCTTTCACCAACTAGCGGGCAACGGAGGTATTTCTTGGGCGACGAAACAAGCGAATTAAATTTAGCTCGTTTAAGCTTGAGAATCATTTACATGCAGCAAATCTACAATCCTGGTACAGCCGGCTTTACTTCTATTTCTAATGAAGGCGTACGTTTTTCGCCCTTAAAAATCCACGGCTTCGGTAGGCTTTGAAACTCAACAGTCCGAAACGCTAAGCGTTATACCATCACTGCCGAAAATATCTAAAATCATATCCCAAATCTGCTCCCAAATTAGAAAGAATAAGTACAAATCAGGTCGACAAGCAGATGACAATATGTGTGAATTTCATCAAACGGGTGTAAACGGAGGCCATAAATAGCGTATTTCACTGTCCACGTTGTTTACTTCCATCATGCTTCTAATTAAACTCACACTAAATCAGGGTTGTCCAACTGACAGCCCAGGGCCCGCATACCGCTCGAGAACGATTATTAGTCAAAAGCGGAAGTCCCTTGCATCCTTGTCGTGCGAGAACATTGCGCGCATAGCGCACACGCCCTGTCGGGATCAACCTAAAAATAGATTAAGTTTAGATTTAAGGATTTTTTCTGGTAAATTCAAAATCATGCGTTATGCATATGGTATGACCAAGTATCACGCATAGATCCGTCTCCCCTCGTTTCAGAGATGCCGGGCAAACTGACCAATAATACGGGGCAGTCAGTTGCGGATTGCCCGAGTAATGTAAATATGGCCCGCACCACATTAAGATTTTAGTTATGAACTTTCCAAAAACGCCTGCATATACATATGGTTTTTGGAAAGTTCACAACTAAAATCAAAAACGGGGACCTCGCAGAAATCATGCTCTTGCGAGCTTTGTGAGCCTCAGGGTAGTGGGATCTGTTAGGTGTCACTGGTAATTTTTTATTAAAAATTATAAAATTTTATTAATTTTATGATTCCTTTTCTTTCATCTTTGTTCATCGATTGCAATTTGGTAATAAAGGGGCGACTTTATTTGGCATCATTTGTTAATTTGGCTACGTTATTTGATTTACCGAGTGGCGACTGTGATGGGTTTGAATTTCCTCTCCTCTCGCCTCTGATAAGCCGATATCAGTGTAGCATTCACGGATCGCCCCCCCCCCCAATTTGAATTGGCGTCAAAGTAAAAAAAAAAAGACCACGTGACAGAACTAACTTCTGTTTAAGGCAGACGTTTTCCCTTCGCGTGTCGAATTTCGGCCTATGTGATGACCAAAAACATTCTTCAAACTACGAAACAGAATGTCTTTCCCGCCACTCGTTCTTCGCTTTCGTTCATCAATCTCGCAATGTCGAAGTTAGTTCACTATGAAAAAGAAAAGACCACTAGGTCATATATGTATCCATATTACATGTTTCTACGAAACACCAGAAAACAATTTGCGGTTGAAATGATAGTGTTGTCATAGTCACGCATTTTCTTCTCCATGGTCTTGCGATAAGAGAGTTGATTCCTTCACGTAGTGCACAATAAGGGATAAGTCTTGCTTCGAATAATAAGGAAGAACTCCTACGGTGTAAGATATTTCTTACGCCGTGAGAACTGCGTTGTTTAATTGTATGTATAGAGTTAAAATGGAAATGCAAGTTTACTCTTTGCTAAAGATTGAACAATAAATTAAAGTCTTGTAGTTCTTCATCAAGCCACAAGAGGGCGCTAATTGGTGCCATACAAACTTATATAGTGCAGAGTTTGTCCACAAATTGACAGCGCCTTACGTCACATCCGCCTGCTTGTGTGTTGTTTTGCGTCTCTGAAATTCGTATGCGAATAAATATTTTATCTCTAATCTAATATTTTGTACTCAAGAAGGAAGAGGAATCCTCGCTGACTTCTTAAATATCTTTTTCGGTAAGCTTTTTGAAAGGATTCACTTCAATGACAGGAGTAGAACTATGATTTTATTTGCACGTTAGTTATTGGTTTACTTATCAAAGCGCGTTTGTTAATGAATATGCTCAGTGTTTTTGAGTTCCTTGATTTACTATATGTATTAGTTTTGTGATTGCGACGCTTCCTTTGTCTACACTCAACATTAGTAACTTTAGGGGGCGTGTCCGTACGCAGACTGATTACAGACTGCGCGCATCCGCCCATCGATGTCAAGGGAGGGGCAAAAGAGGGGTGTCCAAAGTGTAGGAATTCAATAGACTTCGTAGTTTACACCAGTTTACACGCAGATGGCGGTAGCAGCTACGGCGCCGTAATATGGCCGAGTGGTAGTGTCTTTATACTCTGTGGGTAGTGTTGAGCGTTCGCTTACTCCCCAAGTGTGAAGAGATTTTGAAGATCTGATGTATGGAGGCGTTGCACGAATGTTTAGGCCAGCAATGTCGGCGCTCCAACCTCAGCAGCCTCAGCAGACACATTCTGCTCAGCAGCGCGCTAGGGATGATACAGCCGCCAGACGCCAGGTTATGGCCCCCGTGGCAACCGGCCAGATGACGAAAGGCGATACGTCTTCAGGACATGAACCGAGAAATTCGGCCTCGCATCATGTTCCTGGCGTTTACTACGAGGTAAAGTTGCTTCATATATTTATTTGATTGTTTATTTTAAAATATTCTTTCCTAATGATTTAAGGGTCAAAAACAGTTTTTAAGTCTAAAATGGCATTGTTTTGGTTATTGAAATGTCAATATCCTACTTTTGTGATTTTCAATATTATTAGCAGAATATATCATTTTAGTTAATTAAATTTATTAGGAGGCAAGCAAAATGAGTAGGACTTTGGACAATTTTTTTTTACCATGAAGGGCTAATTTTTTTTAGTTTTAAGAATATTTTGCTTGTTTTCCCAGGACCTCTTAGATCCTCTATGTCACAGAGTTTCCCAAGCACTTGATGGAATGAAGAGTGCTCTGTCAGGAGCAACACCACCTGCAATGGCTGGAATGTATTCGTATGAGGTATTATTTTTAATAATTATATATAATTGTGATAAAGAAAACATTATTTTGTTTCTTCAACCAAAACAGCCTTGAGAGTCTAAGTAAACATAAAATTTTGCCTCAATGAGGATATTTTTATAAAAAAAATAAAAATAAAAAAAATTAATGCAAGAGTTCGCATTTTCTGCACTTACTATTTTGTTAGTCTTATGCATGTATCCTTTGTTGTTTTTCTTTTTGTTTTTAATCCAAAGTGTTTAAATGTTTTTTAAAATTATTTCTAGTAAAATAATTTGACTTGTAATTTTAGGTGTTCAAATATTCATTGAAACAATTGTGAAAGACAAAGCAGGTACAATACAAAGGAAACTCTATTTTTTTGTATGCTTGGTAGCACTGAACTTACTTCACTTTGTTCCAATGATAAAAGTCAGTTTTTCATGAACTAAATAAAAAATAAAATTAAAAAAAAGTCCTAATAAACCTCAAAATACCCACTGGGTTTTTTTTTTTAAACCTATTTTTTTCTAACCTTGATTATTGGTAGATTCAGAAAGCAATGACCAGAAAAAACAAACTTGCCCTAATTTTTGTGGTGTAATTTACGTACACACAACAACTGATGAATATACGTAAAACTACAAAAGCTATGAATTGCATAATAAATTACTTCTCCCAATTCTAGAACATTCTTTGTGTACACTTGTAAATTAGATCTTCAGCTGGTATCTTTTCCTCAATGATGAAGTTTTTGAGACTGAAATCAGTGTCATCAAATACATTTAATAAAACTTGCTCTGATTAACCCATTAACACCCAAATTAATGTTGTGCGCATAGCGCTTGCCCATGTCTACACCTATTGAAAAGGTAAAATTCGGAAATTAGTGCAAAAGAAGCAAATTAGAGGTGTCCAGAAATATGTCCTAAAACGAGAACACTGGGTGTTCGCGGATTAATAGAGCTAGCATAATAATAGTTAAGTTCGGATTATGATTAGCCTACCATTGATAATTTCAGGACTTTATGCATCTGTACAGAAGCACAAGAGAAAACATTCTGATGGCTTTGGATGATTTCTTGGTGGGAATAAGCTTACGTGTGTATCCATTTTTCTTGCTTAAAAAATACAATCATCCACAATGATACTATCAGTAATTACTCTATGAAATAATTATAGGTCACAGAATTCCTCATGAACATGCTGCAGCTGAGCAGGGTGCTGCAGCAGGTCTTTACCCTGGTTCACCCATGAGCTCTCGAGAGGTGCCTCAACTACCTTTGGAACACTGTAAGTTATACTTGATTTCTTGTTCTGATTTTTCAAAACTTGTTGCATCTTGGTGGATGCATTCTTTCCTCATAATGTACCAAATACTGTTAACTGTTGATAATGGGTATATCTCGTTCCAAATTTCTTTTTTGCTTGAGAGCTGGGCTTCAGCAGAGGCAGTGTTGACGCACTTAACTTCTCTTGTCCTGTGTGCACTGTAAGAGATATTGCAAGCAATCCAAAGTGAATTCAAGATTTCAGTTCTATGTATTTGATAACTTTCAGTGCAATACTGAAAAAATTATTTTAATGACCTGGAATTTTGATTTGAGTGTATTAAATGGTGAGATATGCAATCAGTTGATATGACCCCACTACCTTCTCTTTTTTATTCCGTTCTGGTTGCAACAAGGGTAGATTACATCAATAGAAAAGTTTGTGGTATTGTATGGCACTAGGAAACTACTGTAGGCATCATTATGACTCCCAAACATCAAGCTTAAAGAAGTTTGGTATTAGGTAATGTAATGACTAATGGTAAATGGCCAAGTCTGATTTATATGAAAATATACTTGTATAATAATTTTGATGAATACCCTGTCATGACATTGTCTTCTTTCTGCTCAGTTGTTAAAAACAATAGTTCCTTTCTTATTTTCCTAAGAGATTTGTAATGATTTGAAATAATGAAAATCACTGATTAAAATCATTGTTTATTTTTAAAGGAAGCTATTTGGGTGTCTGAGTTTTTGGTTTTAGAAACTAATTTTTAAAGAAATTTCCTAGTTTTTTATTAGAAAAAATGAAAGTTGTTAATAATAAAATTATCTCGGATAATGCAGTGTGTAGAGTAAATCAAGGAAAATTTGAGAAGACCAATATGATCAGGCATTTATGGAAGAATTGCAGATTTCCATTATTAAGTCATTACAATTTAATACTGTATTGCTAGTATCAGAAGATCTTTAAAAAGTTAAACATATATAAAATTTGCAAAAAAGCATTGGCAAAACGTTATGCATAATGGGAGTGAGAAGATTGTGTAGGCACTGGTATTAAACTTTGTTTGTTTTCTATCTTTTCATTTTATAGATAATTTTCAAAAGTTTTTATGAACATTATAATCTAAGCCTTGTGGATTAGAAGATATTATTAGATATCATAATAAAAATATAGCTCAATTTTTATTCATTTACACCCATATTAAAGACCTAGGAATGTTGATGTAATGTGTGTGATAAAACAAACATAAGTTCTGGAAAGCATATTTGCTTGATTTTTGTTAATTAAAATCTTTCCTGAAACTAGAGAAAATGAAACATGGTTGGTAAACAATTTTATGTTAATAGACACAGTAATGCTGACAGTATTTGAGAGATATTTTTATATAATTTGTGCTTATTTTTGTTATATCGGTAAATAAAATAGGTTTACTTTGTTTTGCTACCAGATCTTGACTTGAAATTGGAAGCTGCTGTAGGTGAACATGTGCGAGTGGGAGGTCATTTATATCCTGAAGCTCCTGTTGGTTCACAGCAAAGATCTCCTCAAGGTAGAACAGTCAGATTACTAAAAAAACATGCAGGGGGCAATCTGGCTTATTGTGGGAATTCATTTTTTTCTGCCATTGTGACTGCCGGAAAGGAAATTTCTTTTAAGTTTCTTTATTCGGTTCACATATTTTGCTGAATTGCATCTCTCTCCTGTCCATTTTATGTATCTGACATGCACAATTTCAGTTTTCAAAACATAATGAATGAAGAAATGCTGAGTCAGTAAACATTTTACTTTAATGACTTCTGACTGATTCTTGATTCAAATGGCTGAAGTAAACACAAACATTTGTGTACTGAATGTTACATTCATAATTAACTAGAATTAATTATGTCAGTTTTTTTGGTTTTGTCGTAGAAATTATTAATAATTGTTCTTAATATTTTCCAAAATTGATTAATTTTGTCTAAATTTCGGGTTTAGTTTGGCAACATTGTGGTTGAAATTATGGGTGTAAATATGTGAGGAGTTGCACATAGCTCTTCATATTACATTCTTGAAGTTGCATAGTTAATAAATTTTCATGAAGTTAATAAATTAGCCATATTCATATGAAGTTCTGTTTTTATTAGGCTGTAATTGTAAGGAAAAAAATAGTTGGGAACTTATTAATATTTTACAAATGAAACTATATCACTCGTTCTTTAAAATACAAACAATTTCTTCTGGTGTTTTTCTTTATCTGCCAATGCATTTGAAAGTGGCATTTTTAATTGCAAAATAGATGTTGTTAAAACCTGCAGAAGTAAGTCTTCCAGAATTGGTCTTGGTCTTTCTTTCTTTTTTTAAAGACAAAATACAAATTGCATAGTTGCATAGTATTGCATAAATGGAATAAAGCAGTGATATCTAAAAATATATTTAGGTATGGAAATATATACGATGTTCCTTTAACAAATTTAGAAGTTGAAATGAAATTTTGTGTGAAAAAAGGTTCAACGTGTCTTCAATGTATATATTTCAGTTGTATAAAAATAATGTTACTAAATAATGAGATGACAGGTCCTTTTAAAACATCCAGATGTGCTGATGCAGGGAAATTAATTTTATTGTAGGTGATCACCTTCACAAACCGAAAACAGATTTCAAATGTAACAATTTTGCTTGTAATTATTTACCATTTAATGTACTAATTCTTTACAAAACTAATGTTGGAATTAAATTTTTTTAAATTTCCTTCAGATATGGGCCTCAAAGGAGCTCTTGGATCAGGGCAGGAAAACTCCATTGAGTCACAACAAGCAACGGATGCTCCACTTCGTTTTGGTTGTGAAAGCTGTGGGAAAAGATTTGCTACTTCTGCTGATTTGGTTCGGCACTGCCAAGAGTTGCATGCAAGAGAACGCCCATATGTCTGCACGGTGTGTGCAAAAAGCTTTAAGAAACGTTGTCATCTTGACCGTCACTCTATTTTACACTCTGGAGAACGTCAGCACACGTGCGAGATTTGTAGAAGTACATTTTATAGATCTGATATCCTTGATAGACATCGTAGGACGCATGTTGGTGTGAAGCCTTACCGGTGCGACATCTGTGGTCATGGCTGCCGAGATGCCTATTCTTTGGCATTACATCACAGAACACATACTAGGGAGCGCATGTCTCCTTGTACCACATGTGGAAAAATGTTCCGCAATTCATGCCTGATGCGACATACCACCAGCTGCCGACAAAATCCACCGACTTTGCCAGAGGACTAGCAGCAAAGCTCTTTGGCTGATGTTCTTGCCATGCAAAATATGTCTTTAGCACAGACATCTATTTTTGCAGTGTACAACCAGCATATTTCAACTTTTGCACTGCCACAGAGTATGCCTGTTATTGTAAGAAGTTGGTAAATATCTGACACTGCACTAATCACACATTTCATATCGTAAGCATGTGATGCCTTCTACAATTTGTGTAGATAATTTTCTCACTTTTTTAAATAGTAAGTTTAGTTACTATATCACTGCCATTTAAATGGCTTAGTTTTAAAAAAAAATAATGTTCTATTATGCACAGTGGTTACTTTTTATTCACTAACAATTTTTAGATTGTAGAGAGCAGAAATGACATGTGGGATAATGTAATGAAATTGCAGTTTTAATGGTGTGGGGAAAATATTGTATCTCAGTCCTAGGTAAATATTTGTAGGTTTTTTATGAGAAGATTATGTGACTTTCGACAAGGCTGTGAGTCTTACTTGAGCATCATAGCGATATTTGGCAGTTGTGAGAGAGGATTTTCTTTTTTTTCTCTTTTTTTTCCTCCCCCCCCCCCCCCTTCATTGATTCTACATGATTGAATTTACTCATAAATTGTTAAATCAATACTCCATTTTTTAAATTTAAACCAATTGCGTTCTGAAAAGTATGTTTCTTGCAGTGTTTGTCTTATCTATTACAATATCAGGATTTATTAAATGGAAACTTGTTGCAAGTTTCTTGTATTTATTTTTCTATTAACTTTTCTCTTTGTTGTCAGTCTCCAGAAGACAACTCTCGGTGATGAATATTAATATTATTCAGCGTACTTGTGTGTAGTTATTAGAAAAGCAGACACAAGTAAAGTAGTCTGTTAATGAGAGAGAATTTTGGTGGAAAATATTTCTGTCATTGTTGATCATTTTTGATCAGTAGCAATAACTTGATTTGCTTGCAAGTATGTAGGGTATCTTTCTGTATAATCTTTCCATTGGGTGCTTGGAAGTATTTGTGCATTACCCCTTCTATTAGTTACCCTTACTACTGGCTCAGTTCCCAGGTCTTCATCTAAATCTTCGCTTCAAGAGAAAGTTTATAAACATGCTTTTTTGTACTCCTTTTGTGTTATTACAAGATGGTTCCTCAAAAATTAGAGTAAGGACTTAAAACTGTGAAGTATGCATATGTGGAGGAATGGCTTTTAATATGTCAGATGGTTGTTCAAATAAGCTTGTTACTGTGAGGGTGGAAATATCAAAATTTGATGTTTCAGTGTGTGTGTGTGTGTGTGTGTGTGTGTGTGTGTGCATGTGTGTGTGAGGATCTTGGTATTCTAACTGATTAAAACGTAATTGTACCATTGGGCTAGTAAAACAAGGATTAATGGTCTGCTATCGTTTATTAGAAACTTGAATGCGGAAGTAACATGTAGTGTTTCTACTTGGTTTGTAAAATTCATAAATTGTAACATAGTTTTATGTGGTCCAATGCATCATTTATTGAAAGGTTGATAATGTAAAAGATTAATTGTGCTGGTTGTGATTATATTTGTATTAGTTTTCTTGGAGTTATAGTAATGTAATAATGTAAGGTTTGGCTGCTTCAATTTGAGTACAGTTTTAAAACTTCGTATGTGTGAAACGTGAAAGCACAATATTATCCAACTGTTTATGAAGTGAAGAACCAATGAGGAATAATAATTAAGGAATGTTTTGTCAATGATTGTATTATTATTAAGGATTCATGTTTTGTACAAAGTATAGGAAACATTGCCATGACTGATTTTGTGTGGGTATTGCAATGTTTTGAGTTTATACATTATTATTTTGTATATAAAGAGCTTTGGATCTGACAGTTCTATGCCCTTCTATGCACTTCAGAGTGAAATACAATTAAAAACAAAAATTATGTCTGTAAGGTACCTCTGTAAAAAGGTATCTATTACAAACTTTACCATCTTTGTATTGTCTAAATTTAATACTCCTGAGAAAGATACGAACTAGAAGGCTGATGTAGATGGAATTTTTCACTTTTTGCCAAATGTCGCACAGAACTATCTGATCCCCTGCTCTTCTTATTTGTATAATATTATTTATACATTTAATTTAACTTTTTTATGACACTTATATTGTAATTACCCATACCAACATGAAATGAGATTGTGGAGCTTTTAATGTAATTGTTTTAACAGTTCCTTTGCAAGAAATTGTACATCAATGGAAGAATGGAATTATAAGAAAATCTTTTCTTCGCTCATTTAGCAGTTGGTCCCTTCTAAACACACATAATAGTTGAAAGTTAAAATAGTGGATAAACAAAATTCCTACTACCTCTACTAATACCTATGTTATTGAGGAGGCATCAAATTGCACTCTTATTTAGAAATCAGTAATGAGCATTCTCCAGAAACATAAGTATGTTGATGGCTGAAAATATTCTTATAAAATGTAAAAAAGAGGTAAATGAGAAAGAATTATTTCTTTGTTCTATCAAATACAAGAATGGCAGAAAAAAAATAATCTCATCACAGTTCATTACGTACCTGAAACCAAAAAAAAACAACAACAAAAAACGTTGAATTTGTAAAAGATGACAAAATCTAGTTAATTTTAAACATTGAAAACTTTTTGTTCAGAGCAGTAAAAAGAAAATAGGATATCTATTAAAATAGACTCAATAACATTACTAAGGAAGAAAAATGTAGAATTTTTTTTATGGAATATTCAATTAGGTCGTAATTGATCAAGTAAGGAAAGTTTTAATATTTGAAAAATGGCCCACGAGGTATGGTTAAGGACTTGGAATGACATAATTCAGGAAGTCACAAGCAAACTCGGTAGTAATTATTTAGAAACTATAGGTTAATAAAATATAGAAATCACAGATCAGACAAGGCAATTGATCTAGAAAAATCAGTGGGAAAAGGATTGATTTCAAAATAAATTTCAAATGCTCAAATCCAATGCAAATGGTAACATTTTTGTTGCTGTGACGTGACCTAGCAAATAGAATGGAGAAATGTGAAATGTTGGCAACCGCCCCTCCCCGTACATTTTTTAAATTTCTATTATCCTTTATATTAAACATTACATAAAGTATATTTTACACATTTTAACTTGACTAAAATTAATTCCAAAACATTTCCCTTGCCCTTCCATGCACCCCTTATAGTGTAGAAGAGTCGTTTACCTCTCTGAATATGATAAGAGCCTGATTAAAATCAACATTGATAGAAAAAAACTCGGTATATAATACTTCTTGTTAAACAAAGGCTCTTTTTTTACCTTAAGAAAACGAAGAATGTAAACATGAATTCTTTGATACAAGTTTCAGAAATTCTCGGGAAATTCTTGATCGATTAAAAATGCTTCTTTGTTTATATTTTAAACAATTTTTTTGTTTGTGAAAATTACATATTGCAGTAAAGAATATTTATGCTTTCAGTCTATATATATTATATTAATTTAAAAAAAGCTCAAATTTATCAATTTTGTATTAATGATAAATTTAAAATTAAAATGTATTGTTATTATTTAGTCATTGTATTAGTCGTTATTTTATACTTTCTTTGATGTCACTAGCTCAGGTATCACTAATTATTTTATTCCACTTTACTCTATTAATAATCCTCCCAAATGAAATTCCATGGTACTTACAAATGTGAAAAAATGGGAAAAAAATTAGTCGATTGATTAGATTGAGGAAAAGGAGTTAATATTTTTTAACAGGAAAAATCAAGATTTCAAGAAAAATTAGTATGGAACAAAAACATTCTCAAAATCACTTTTGTAATACAAGCTTTAGGAAGATTTAGAAATGATGGATTAACAAATACATTTGAAATGCATCACATCTACTGTGCTTCGTAATAACCAACTTTTGATAATTAAATGCTAATGTGGGACCTTATCTCAGTTAAGTCTTCAAGATATTTCTATAATATTATTTGTCAATCACACATTTTATTCTTTTCAAAACCCTTTAATCGAGAATTGTTTATGTTCAGAAAGCAGATGTTAGTTGATATCAAAATGTATTCCTTGAAAAACACAACACAACAGAAGCTGAGTAAAATGGAAAAATCCTCCTGTGAGTTCCTCAAACTGATTTTTTCATGTTACTTGTATGATGAATCTTCATATCACTTAAGTGATACAAAATACTATTCAAAATTATTTGAATACATTCACAAGACTGCTAATATAAGGTCATGTTCATTAACAAGTGGCATTTTTATTACTGATTGCATATTAGACCTGATTAATTTTCATTTTAGGTGTTTTTATCCTTTAGCCTTGTGCTTTGTTTCAAATTTTAATTCCTATTAAAAGAGTATAACTACTCATAGGAAATTATCTGCCGCTGTTTATGAGAATGACACTTCTGATTTATGCTTGTTTGAAGATTATCCTTTAATGTAATTCACGCAGAGTGTAAAGTATTCTGGAAAAAAAAAAAAAAAGTTTTTGTAAGTGTTCACAGCTCCTAGATTTTCCCTGTGTGGTTAGTTAAGAATGACCAGTAAAATTATGTGATTACAGACTCTGAAAAGGTTTCACCTTTTAACTGTAGCCTAGATTTTAGCACTTTCAATTATGCTCTTTTGCTGTTATGAGAATAAGGAGCAACAAGTATTTTATTAAAATATGAGGAGACAAGATGTTAATCCAGTATTCTTGTAAATATAAACAAGATGATTCTAGAATGAAACGTGTTCCTTATAATATAATTGTTCAAATTCATAGGCATTGGGATGTAACAGCTAAGGATTTCAGAGTAGCAGTTATTAGGAGCTTTCAAAGATAATATTTATCCAACTTTTTATTGCCCTCTTTTGTAAAAATTATCCCACATAACAATTTCTAAAAAATCTTTGAGTTTAAAAATCTTTGTTTTCTCTCTATTTCAACAGACATAGTGATCTCAAAGATATATTTGCCATGTCTTTGGCAAAGAATTTATTTTGTTCCAAATTAAAAAGAATCAAACCTGAATGTAATTCAGTTTTAGTGGATGAAAGCCTGTGGTGTTTGAACTTATTATGCATCTATGAGCAATGGAGTAGACATTTTACAGTATCTTGTTTGATAAGCTATTCATAGCCATCACCCATGCCTTTATAGTTTTAATTAATTTATTGTGTATTTCTTTGATGCTTGTGCCTTTGTGGATATAAGCATAGTGTATGTGTATCTAATAATGAAGTCTATTTGTGGAGAAAAAGTACTTCTTATTTTCACAGGTTTTCATAATAATCTGGAGGGAGAAGGAAAAAACAAAAAACGAAAATTAATAAAAATGTATAAAAATTATTAATATTGAAATCATAAAAATATATTGAACTGTATTTTCTTGTGATTGTATTTAATTTTTAATGCTCCTGCGTTGTGGTGTTTATATGAATACTTTAATATTTAAATAAAGAAAAAATAAATAAATAAAATAAAACACATTCACTTTATATGAAAAGTTGGTATGCTGATTTTGAAGTACTAACTGAATGGAACTACTGCATGTAGCTCTTGGCTATTCCTTTACAGAATTAGTTGCGTCATTAGAGAGTGTGAACCACTAGCAAAGGGTGACAGTAATGAATAAAGTTTAATACAAGTGCAATGAAAATGCACTTGTAATATTTGTTTTCAAAAATGTCTAAGTTATTGTGTGAATTGATTTAAAAACAAAGTGTTAATGAATGTCTGATTTGGATTCAAAGACTGAAATTGACAAAGAAAGGTCCTATGTGTTTTATTACTAGAGCCTGGAAGTTCAGGAATTTATTTTACCTAAAATAAGTAGACAAAAAGGCATATATTTTACTAAAGTAGGCATCCCAAAAAGGTAAAAAGCAGAAGTAGGGGTGCAAAAAAAACAAAAAACAATGACAATAATGTTTAAAAGGGATTGTAAAAATATTAATAATTAAAATTATTCAAACTCTACAATTTAAATTATTACTTAACGTGTAAGAAAGCAATATTTTCTTTGTGATGACATGCCAATACCATGTGATTCTGTGGTTACAATTTTCTTTTTCTTGCGACTCTGTCTCTAAAAAATACTATTGTATTTTCATTCTTCGCACCTGTGTTATCGCCAACACTGAGAAGGGTATATCATATGTAGAAAGCTGTCCACAAAAAGATAGGTACTCCTACTCACAAGTAGATTGGGATTGCTCATGAGTGTACAAAGTCTAATGGCATGAATGGAGTAGTCAAAAATTTTGTTTGGTGTGATCTTCCTTTTCCATTCAGACGTATCACAGTGACTGCTTCCACAGTAAAACAAAACACAACCATGCCTTTGAGTTGTCCAGGCTTGTATCCAACTTGATTGCAATCAGTGCCAGGTGAAAAAATTAGCAAAATAATAATGAAAATGGTAAAAATAAGGCAAAATGGCAACAATAGGCATCAGAAGTTAAAATAGGCAAAATGTAAAAAATACTCAAATGATTCGTGAGATATGACTTGTTAAAACCAGGTCTACAAGTCTATGTTATATTCTGATTTTTTAAGAATTATTGAAAGTAAAAATACTTAACACAGCAGTTGTAAACATTCAGAATCAAAAAAGTTCTCTCTAAAGTTGCCTTCAAAAAGCTGTTGCATGCATGATGAAGTTTGGTTTGAGTTGCCAGGAGTCTCCAAACTGATAAACTCAAAAACTATTTTTCTTGTAGGGAAGTCAAGATTATGGGGGTAGGTCAGTGGTTTCACTATGTTGTTTCCCAATGTTTTTCAGAAAATATATTTCCATCATTAGGGCTAAACACAGGGTTTGTAATTTTTATTGTGTTATCGGAAAAAAAAAACTCGGCCTATCTTGATACAATTAGGGTAAAATAAACTTGAACGGGATTAATACAATGTATGCAATATGGCGTTAATACAACCAACAGAAGAGAAATAAGATATAACTGGAACTACATATTCTTGGAAGCGAGACATGACACCCATGAGAAGTGAGTAACATAAGTACTAACTCACACCATGATTACTAATGGTCGAGTATTGGGAGGGAGGAAGAAATTGTCTATAGTGACTGAGACAATCTAACATTCTTCTGGGAAAGGTCTTTTAAATAATTGAAAATAATTATGCAAAATTGCTGACATAGATAAAAACAAAATCAAATGATATGATAAAATGTGGAATTTTATTTTCTTGGAATTGTTATTCTATTTCAAACAGTATTAAGTATGTATAGTTCATTTAAACCTCCCGAAGAACCAAATATGAAGATTAATAAACAATTTAAAAACAGAAAAACAAATTGAAATATTTATAGCAAAAAAATTCGATTTAAAATAAATTAATATTCTTTAAATATAAATGTAAGGGTTATTTTCAAAAACCGTGTTGTGAGTATGTTTATGTTGGCCAGCTTGTCTCCACATGATGCAATTTGTCAGATTGGCCGATCGGCCTGACAAATTGGTGGGGCATTCCACTTCAAATCTCACAAATTTAAGGAAAATTTGACCTTGATGTCCCAGATTTTTTAACTTTTTTCTGTGAAGAGTAAAAAAGTTAGTTAGTTAAAAAATTTGCAAAAAACAAAAACAAAAAACATTGCGATATCTGAAAAGGTCTACATAAGCGTGACAAGTTACAAACTGGGATCGTGAGATGAATCTGAGAAATTAAATACAATAAAAATGTCTACTTGCTGTTTTGCTGCCACGTCTGCTCGAGTGCCACCACTCAAACGCGTACCAATCGACGATTACCATCAATATATTTTCACAGAGCAATAAACATAAGTAACCCTTCACATCTTACTGCCAGATATGACCATCAAAGCAGAATAATTTCAAATTAAAAAGTTGTTCAATTTAGTATTAAACTGACTGAATATTTATACGAATAAGAGTATGTGTTACAATTACTTCACTTTAGAGAGAATGTGGTTAATTCACCTTTTCATGAAGAAATGAAACTTTCATCATGATGCGATCATGATGATGTTTCTTCACGAAGAAACGAAATTTTCCTTGTGCCTTCTGCTGCTTTTTTTACTATATTGTTGCTGCAATAGTCCTCTTTCCAAGTGTTATTCAGCGCTGCTAAAAATATAAAGGAAATGTTCTTCACATTGTCATCAGACCACTTAAATTAATAGGTTTCTGTCACGAAAGCTATCTTTCACCGAGAAAATTATAATTGCTCTGAAGTTTAGCACAGTAGCTAGTTTGCAGAGTAGCCAAGACATAAATTCACAGCAGTCACTGAATTACATCTTCAAGCAAGAAAGAATAATTTTCTAAAAAATTCCAATGGAAATGAAAATTCCCAGCGACAAATTTAATTTTTGTTTCATGAAGGAAGGAGAAGACGGTAACGATGAGTGAAAACAGCAGATTAACTTACCAAGACAGTTTCTCAAGAATGCTGATTGTAATAACCTAAACGTACACTTCTGTAATTATAGATTTTCATATTAAGAAAATGCAAATAACAATAGTATTGATATTATTGTTAGTCTATCTGTAGTTACTTCACAAAACTTTACAGAACGCACATGTTTTGCGGATTCCTCTGTTTACACAAGTGACTCAGTATATCTGAGTCTACTCTGCTGCAGACCCCAGCAGTGTCAGTTGTTTATATAAACATAATAGTCTCATTTCGTTTGAAAACTTCCTTTTGAAACCACGTATATGTGATTATGTTGGTCTAATTGGAAAAGTCAGAATATTGAATTGAATTAATTCCTTATTTACGTGTCGAGACTCAGGCCATGAGGCCTGCTCTTCCGTCTGCCCACACAAATTTCGCTACGCTTCTTTCACCAATTAGCAGAGAAAGGAGGTATTTCTTGGGCGAGAAATAGGCAATTTGAATTTAGCCCAGAGGCGTCATTTAGGCTTGAGGATCTTTTACATGCAAGAAAATCTAACATGGGACAGCCGGCTTCACTTCCCCTCAAAACTAAGGCGTACGAAGGATTTTTTTTTCTTTTCTTAAATTCAGATGGAATTCAATCTTTGGAAAGCCGACACATTTTGATGATTAATGGGACTATTTACTTAATTCAGGAACAAAGTTTGAACATAAAATGTGGAACATCCTATAAATTATGGAACAAGTTGCAACCCTTTTAAGGCTAAATGTCCCGACACTAGTACAATTTGTAGCCACCACGTTGCAGCACCAAAATAAGTTAAATTTACTTTACCGATAACGTCTGAACCTATGGTCCGATTTTCGATCTGTAAACGGCTTTTGACGCCTTTTTAAAAAAGAATTTACGCTACGATGGCCTTTGTCCAAAAATCTAGCAAAAACGCGAATTGGAAATTAGTTCCCAAACTTTCGAAAACAAATTAAAAATGTGGGCTTATAGCGCGATGGCGACATGCTTCCTGAATCCAACGCCGTGACAATCATGCAAATCGGACGAATAAGAGCGTCGTAAAGTGAAATTTACGAAAACACATCGCCCCCCTTTCCCTTCTGCGCCTTTGCACCACCCACCCGCTTGGGCCCTCTGTCACCGCGGTGGCACGGCCAGGCCCGGCGGTGTGCGACCAGCCCCGACGGAGCAGGCGGGACTTACGGGACACGCAAGCCGCACAGTCGGTTTATGCGTTCGGGAAAGTGTTTGGTACTTGATGACTTGAGGCTCCTCATTGTTTGTCGTCTATCTCGGAAACTATTCGTCTGAGTGGAGTTTTCTTTTCACCCATGAATTTCTATTAAAGTGGTCTACTTCTATTCAGAATATCAGATGGAAGTGCCTTAATTAATATTTTTTCATATTTCTCACGTAATGGGGGGGTGTTTTGTAATTGATGACTCGAGGCTCCACATTGATTCGCATATATCTCGGAAACTATTCGTTTGATTGGAATTTTGTTTACACCCATGAATTTCTATTAAAGTGTTCTACTTGTATACAGAATATCAGATGGCAGTGCCCTAATTAAAATTTTTCGAAATTTGGCTTGTAGTGGGGGGTGTTTTGTAATTGACGACTTGAGGCTCTTCATTGATAAGTCTATATCTCGGAAACTATTCGTCTGATTGGAGTTTTGTTTACACCCATGAATTTCTATTAAAGTGTTCTACTTGTACACATTATATCAGATGGCAGTGCCTTAATTAATATTTTTTGATATTCGGCACGTAATGGGGGTGTTTTGTAAATGACGACTCGAAGCCCCACATTGTTTCGCCTATACTTCTCGGAATCTATTCGCCAGATAGGAATTTTTTGTATACCAATGAATTTGTATTAACGTGTTCTACTTGTATACAGATTATCAGATGGCAGTGGGTTAATTAATATTTTTCGATATTTGGCACGTTATGGAGGGGGTTTTTTGTAATTGACGACTCGAGGCTCCACATTGGTTTGTCTATATCTCGGAAACTATTTGTCTGATTGGAGTTTTGTTTACCCCCATGAAAGTTTTTATAGTGTTTTTCTTGTTTACAGAATATCAGATGGCCGTGCTTTAATAAATATTTTTCCATATATGGCATGTAGTGGGGCGGTGTTTTGTAATTGACGACTCAAGGCTTTACATTGATTCGCCTACCTCTCGGAAACTATTCGTCTGATTGGAACCGTTTTTACACACATGAATTTCTATTAAAATGTAGTACTTGTATACAGAATATTAGATATGGGGTCCTTAATTAATATTTTTCGATATTTGGCACGTAATGGGGGGGGGGTGTTTTGTAATTGACGACTCGGGACTCCCCATTGGTTCGCCTATAATTCGGAAACTATTCGTCTGATTGGAGTTCTGTTTACACCTATGTTTTTTTTATTATAGTGTGCTACTTGTATACAGAATATCCGATGGCAGTGCCTTAATTATATTTTTTAGATATTTGGCACGTAATGGGGGGGTGTTTTGTAATTGACGACTCGAGGCTCCAAATTTATTCGCCTATATCTCGGAAACTATTTGTCTGATTGGAGTTTTATTTACACCCTTGAATTTCTATTAAAGTGTTCTACTTGTGTACAGAGTATAACTTGGCAGTGCCTTAGTTAATTTTTTTCGATATTTGGCACGTAATGGGGGGGGGTGTTTTGTAAATGACGACTCGAGGCTCGACACATTGTTTCGCTTATAACTCGGAAACTATTCGTCTGATAGGATTTTTTTTACACCAATTAATTTTTATTAAAATGTTCCACTAGTATACAGACTATCGGATGGCAGTGCGTTTATTAACATTTTTCGATATTTGGCACGTAATGGGGGGGTTTTTTGTAATTGACGACTCGAGCCTCCACATTGGTTCGCCTATATCCCGGAAACTATTCCTCTGATTGGAGTTTTGTTTACACCCATGAATTTCTATTAACGTGTTCTACTTGAATACAGAATATCAGATGGCAGTGCCTTAATTAATAATTTTCTATATTTGCCACGTAGTGGGGGGGTGTTTTGTAATTGACGACTCGAGGCTCCACATTGATTCATCTATATCTCGGAACTTTTCGTCTGATTGTAGTTTTTTTTAAAACCAATGAATTTTTATTAAAGTGGTCTACTTGTTTACAGAATATCAGGTGGCAGTGCCTTAATTAATATTTTTCGATATTTGGCACGTAGTGGGGGGCGGTGTTTTGTAAATAACGGGTCGAGGCTACACATTTATTCGCCTATATCTCGGAAACTGTTCGTCTGATTGGAGTTTTGTTTACACAATGAATTTCTATATACGTGTTCTACTTGTATACAGTAAATCAGATGGCAGTGCCTTAATTAATATTTTTCGATATTTGGCGCGTAATGGGGGGGGTGTTTTGTAATTGACGACTCGAGGCTCCACATTGATTCGCCTATATCTCGGAAACTATTTGTCTGATAGGAGTTTTGTTTACACCCATGAATTTCTATTAAAGTGTTCTACTTGTATAGAGAATATCAGATGGCAGTGCCCTAATTAAAATTTTTCGAAATTTGCCTTTAATGGGGGTGTTTTGTAATTGACGACTTGAGGCTCTACATTGATTCGCCTATATCTCGGAAACTATTCGTATGATTGGAGTTTTGTTTACACCCATGAATTTCTATTAAAGTGTTCTACTTGAATACAGAATATCAGATGGCAGTGCCTCAAATTATTTTTTTTCGATATGTGGCACTAAGGGGGGTGTTTTCAACTTGATGACTGGAATCTTCTCTTTGTTGGTCGTCTATCTCCGAAACTTTTCGTCTGATTCAATTTTAATTTGCGCCCATGAATTTCTCTTAATGTGTTCTACTTATATACAGAATATAAGATGGCAGTGCCTTGATTAATATTTTTTGAAATTTGGTGTGTAATGAGGAGTGTTTTGTAATTGAAGTTTGTAGGCTCCACATGAATGCACCGGTTTCTCGGAAACTATTCGTCTGATTGGAGTTTTTTTTTGCACCCATGAATTTCTCTTAAAGTGTTCTACTTGTATACAGAATATCAGATTGCAGTGCCTAAATTAATATTTTTTGAAATTTGGGGCGTCATGGAGGGTGTTTTGTACTTGATGACTCGAGGCTCGACATTGATTCGCCTTTATCTCGGAAAATATTTGTCTTGTTGTATCTTATGAAAGTGCCTGAATTAATATTTTTCAAAATTTAGCACGTAATGGAGGGAGTGTTTTGTACTTGATGACTTGAGGCTTCTCTTTGTCGTCTATCTCGGAAACTATTCGTCTGATTGTAGATTTGTTTGCACCCATGAATTTCTCTTAAAATGTTATACTTTTACACAGAATATCATATGGCAGTGCCTAAATTAATATTATTCGAAATTTGGCACGTTATAGGGGGATGTATTGTAATTGACTCGAGGCTCCACATTGTTTAGCCTATATCTCGGAATCTATTTGTTTGATTGGAGTTTTGTTTGCACCAATGCATTTCTCTTAAAGTGTTCTACTTGTATACAGAAGAGCTATTAATTTTTAATGTTTTCAAATTTTTAAATTTTTTTATCTTTTATATTATTCGAATTTTGAAATGTTTTTAATTTTAATTTGATTTGATTGTTCTATTTTTAGAATTTTCATTTTTTTAAATTTATTACATTTTGAAATATATATTGTTTAATAATATTCGTTTTTCGAATTGTTATTATTGTGTTTTTTTATATTGTAGATTTTTTGTTTTTTCCACTTTTTGTGTTACTGGCCTTTCGTAACTCGTCGTTCGTCACCGTTCGTTTGTCCACGTCGGCTGTCACTCGTCGCACGTCGTTCGTCGTTCATCTTTTGTCGTTCGTACTTCTCGTTCGTCGTACGTCGTTCATCGTTTGTCGGCCGTCGCTGGTCGCTCAGCGCAAGTCGTTCGTCGTTCATCGCTCGTCGCTCGTCGTTCGTCATTTGTCAATCGTCGTAGGTCTTTCGTTATTCGTCGTTCGTCTTTCGTCACACATCGCTCATCACTCGTCACTCAACGCTCGTCGTTCATTGTTCGTTGTTCTTCATTCGTCGTTTTTCGTTCGTCGTTCGTCGCTCGTCGCTTGTTGATGATCGTTTGTGTTTCGTTGCACGTCGCTCGTCGTTCGTCTTCCGTCATTCGTCGTTCGTTGTACGTCGCTGGTCACTTAATGCACGTCGCTCGTCGTTCTTCGTTCTTCCTTTGTCGTTCGTGGTCCATCGCTCTTCGCTCGCCACTAGCCGGTCGTTGCTCATCGCTCGTCGTTCGCACTCCGTCGTTTTTATTCCGTCGTTCGTCAGTGTCGTGTGTCTTTAATTATTCATATACGTCATTCGTCGTTAGTTTATACTTTTCGAATTTTTAAATATTTATATTTTTTAATTTTAATATTCTTCTAATTTTCTATTTTTGTGAATTTTAAAACAATTGGATTTTTTAATTTTCTAAAATTTTACAATTTTTAGATTTTTTTGAATTTTTGTGTTTTGGAAATTCATGTCGTTCGTGTTTTGTCGTTTTCCGTTTCTTGTTCGTCGCTCGTAGTTCGTCGTTTGTCTTTCGCTGTTCAACGTGCTTCACTCGTCGTTTGTTTAAAATTTTGCATTTCTATATTTTATTAATTTTAAATTTTTAAAATTTTTAAATTCAATTGTATTTATTTTTCAAATTCTGAATTTTTCTTAATTTTGTGTTCTTAATTTTTTGTTTATTCGAGTTTGTTTAATTTTCGAAAATTTATAATTATCAATTTTTTAATTTTTTTTATTTTTTGATTTTTTATATTTTTCGAATTTTTATATTTTTTAATTTTTATATTTGAATTTTCACGATTTTTAAATTTTCGTGTTTTTACATTTTTTGAATTTTAATGTATTGCTGTATCGAATTTTGTATTTAACCTCCTTTTTACTATCGGTCGTCCGCCGCTTATCACTGGTGTTTCGTCGTTAGCATTCCATCGTCCTTCTTTCGTCGTTCAGCGCTCTCGTTCGTCGTTTGTCTTCCATCGTTCTTCGTGCGTCATTTGTCGTTCATTTATAATTTTCGTATTTTTAAATTTGAATATTTTTCGATTTTTTAAACTTTTTGTTTTAGAATTTCATGATTTTAGTTTTTTTCCTATTTTGTGTTACTACCCTTCGCTCGTCTGGTCATTCCTCGTCGGTTGTGGTTGTACGTCGCACGTAGTACTTCGTTCGTCTTTCGTCGTTCGTTGTTCGTCGCTAGTCGCCTTTTGCTTGTCGTTCTTCGTGCGTCGTTTGTAGTTCGTCGTCCGTCCTCCGTAGTCCGTCGCACCTAGATCGCCGTTCGTCGCTTATTACTCTTCGTTCGTCGTTTGTCTTTCGACGTTTTTTGTTTGTCGTTCGTCGCTCGTAGATTGTCGTTTGTTTTTCAATATTCATCGTGCTTCGTTCGTCGTTCGTTTATAAATTTTGAATTTCTATAGTTTATTTATTTTATATTTTTTGAATTTTTATAATTCAGTTGTTTTTATTTTCCAAATTTTGGTTTTTCCAATTTTTGTGTTCTTAATTTTTTGTTTTTTCGAATTTAAAACATTTTCGAAATGTTTAAATTATCAATTCTTTACTTTTTTAATTTTATTTTTTAAACTTTTTATATTTTTCGAATTTAAACTTTTGAATTTTTATAGTTTTCGAACTTTTATATTTTTGAATTTTTATATTTTTATATTTTCAATTGTTTTTATTTTTCGACTTTTTAATTTTTTTCCATTTTTGTATATTTTTCAATATTTTATATTTATCGAATTTTAATATTTAGAAAATATATAAACGTTTGTGTTATTCGTTTGTCGCTTGTGGATTGTCGTTCGTCATTTATCCTTCGTCGTACATCGTGTCGTTGGTTATTCGTCGCTCTTATTTCGCATGTCATTCAACGTTCATTGTCCGTCACTCGAGGCTCGTCTTTCATGTCGTTCGTCGTTTACCGTTCTACGCTCAACGCTCATCGCTCGTTGCTTATCGTCACGCTTGTCGTTTTTCGAGTCAAGTTTATTTTTAAAATTTTAGATTTTTCGATTTTTTATATTTTTAAATATTTAATATTTTTCGATTTTTTTTATTTTTCGAATTTTTAATTTTATTGAATTTTTGTATTTTAAAGTATATGAACGTTTGTCGTAATTCTTTCGTCGTTTGTCGGTTGTGGATTGTCGTTGTCGTTTATTGTTCGTCGAACATCGTCTGTCGTTGATTGCACGTCGTTCATAACTCGTATGTCCTTCAACGATCATTGTCCCTCGCTCGAGGCTTGTCGTTTGTTGGTCTTTCGTCGTTGCTGTTTTACTTTCGTCGTTTACCGTTCTCGGCTCAACGCCCATTGCTCGTTGCTTAACACGTTTATTTTTCGTATAATAATAATCATTTGATTTTTTATATTTTTGACTTTTTATATTTTTTATTTTTTTATATTTTTATATTTTTTATATTTTTATATTTTTTATAATTTTAAATTTTTTATATTTTTCAATTTTTTATATTATTTGATTTTTTAATTTTTTGATTTTTTATATTTTTTGATTTTTATTTTTTTGAATTTTTTTATTTTTCAAACTTTTGTATTTTGAATATATTCAAACGTTTGTCGTAGTTTGTCGTAGTTGTTCCGCATTTGTCGGTGGGATTGTCGTTTATGTTCGTCGTACATAGACATTCGTTGATTCCGCTGCGACTAACTCAGATTTTTATACTTAGGTGTCGTCGCTCGCAGGATTGTTCGTGTTTGTTGTCTTTCGTCTTCCTGTTTTTTTTCGTCGTTTACCGTTCTACGCCCAACGCTTATTGTCCTGCATGTCGGGGGTTCCCTCGCTCGACGGTTGATAATTTCATATATAACTGTTTTTGATTTTCTATATACTTTTTATATCATTTTTAATTTTTTAATATTTTTGATTTTTTTATAATTTTGATTTTTTTATGATTTTTTCATTTATAACAATTTTCGAATTTTTTTATTTTTTGAATATTTGTATTTTGAAATTGTAATATAAACCTTGTTTGTAATTGTGTGTCGATCTCGTTATTGTTTCTCAAGCATAGTCGTCGTACGGTTGTTGTCGCTCTATCTCGCATTGTCTTCAACTGATCAATGTCGTCGTCGAGGCTTGTCGTTCGTTTGTTTGGTCTTTCGTCGTTGCATGTTTTAGCTGTCGTCGTTTACGCGTTCTCCGGACACACACGCTCATTGCTCGTTGTTTCAGCTTCATTTTTTCATTCATAATTAATGAAATTTAATTTTTTAATTTCACTTTGTATATTTTTTTATTTTCGATCTTTTATTTTTTCGATTTTTTTTATTTTTGATTTTTTATATTTTTTGAATTTTATATTTTTATAATTTTTTATATTTTCGATTTTTATATTTTTCGATTTTTTATTTTTTTGATTTTTTATAAATTTTGATTTTTTATATTTTTTATTTTTAATATATTCTCAAATTTTTTTGTTTTTGAACTTTTGTGTATTTTGAAATTATATAACTTTTTGAAATTGTGTTGTTCGATTCGTTATTATTCGTCCGAGCATAAGTCTGTCTAGTTGTGTTCGCCGCTCTTATCTCGCATTGTCATTTCAACGTCATTGTCCGTCGCTCTGAGGCTCGTGCGTCGTTCGTCGGTCTTTCTCGTGGGCTGTATTTTTCTTCCGTCGTTTTACCGTTTCTTGCTGCTCACTTTTTAAATTGCTCGTGCTATTTGTTTCATTTCATAATTGGATTGTTTTTTTTATAATTTTTGACCCTTTTTATATTTTTTTATTTTCCGGGTTTTTAATATTTTTCGTTTTCTTTAAATTTTTTTAATTTTTCAATTTTTATTTATAATTTTGATTTTTTATATTTTTCGTTTTTTTTATATTATTTGATTTTTTTATTTTTTATTTTTTATATGTTTTGGATTTTTTTAAAATTTGTTTTTTTTAGTAATTTTTTAATTTTTTAATATTTTTCCAATTTTTTATCTTTTATAATTTGGTATTTTTTGAATATTTTATTAAAAATATTGTTCGTTTATTGTGTGTTCGATCGTCGTTTTTTTGTTGATTGGTTGCCGGTTCGGAAAATTTTTCTCCTTGTCGGGGTGTGT
>BOPP01000181.1:0-17035 GCA_017312745.1 Gryllus bimaculatus
AAATACTGTAATCACATATGTGCGTAATTTCAGAGGGAGAGCAGCTATTGAAATTTACTGTTTTTTCATATTTTTCCAACGAAATAATCTGTATGTGTTTTTAACAATTTTTGGTGATTAGCGTGTATTTGCCGAAACGTTATTATAATTCGGCACTTTGAAGTTGCTGAGTGGTTCATGGCGAATATTTATCTTCGTGCGAACAGTGGTGTTGAGACTCACGGAGTGGGGACGGTAATTGTGCACGGGGAGGGGAGCAGCTACGCGAAGATTTACTTTTTTCCATTCTTTTTCACGAAATATCTGTTATTTTTGAATTTAATTATTAAACACATTTTGCTCTTTACGTTGTGAAACATCGTGAATACCCGAGGAACTATATTAATGTGTCGGGATTGAAAGTCTGGTCTTTGCATTATTGAAGCTTCTGGCGAAACGTAGAGCCCGAGCGAAGCATTGAACTACCAACATACGTTAATTTTCGGAGATAGAGGCAACTGCGAAAATTTACTTTTTGTGTCTATATTTTTCCACGAAACTATCTGCTATTTTTACACCAATTTGTATTACGTGTATTTCCCGAACACTTAATAGCTCGGATTAAGGTCTGGTTTGCATTATTGAACTTCTCGTACATAGTTGTACTCACATACGTAATTTCATAATACTGCTACGAAATTTACTTTTTTCCATTTTTTTACGATATATCTGAATTTTTGATAAATTTTGTTTTACGTGTATTTCCGATATTAATAGTCGGATTGAACTCGAGTTTGCATTATTAAATTTCTCGTACAGAGTTGTTCTTCCATACGCAATTTCAGAGAGCAGCTACGAAAATAACTTTTTTCCATTTGTTTCACAAAATATCTGTTTTTTGATCAATTTTGTTTTACGTGCATTTCACAAACTAATAGTCGGATTTAAGTCTAGTTTGCATTATTGAACTTCTCGTACAGAGTTGTACTCACATACGTAATTTCAGAGAGCAGCTACGAAATTGACTTTTTTCCATTTTTTTTTACGGAATATCTGTATTTTTGATCAATTTTATTTTACGTGTATTTTCGAAACTAATAGTCGGATTAAAGTCTGGTTTGCATTATTGAACTTCTCGTACAGAGTTGTACTTACTTAATTTTAGAGAGCAGCTACGAAATTGTTTTTTTTTTTTCATTTTTTCCCCGGAATATCTGTATTTTAGATCAATTTTATTTTACGTGTATTTTCGAAACTAATAGTCGGATATAAGTCTGGTTTGCATTATTGAACTTCTGGTACGGGGTTGAACTTACATACTTAATTTCAGAGAGTAGCTACGAAATTTATTTTTTTCCATTTTTTTCACGAAATACCTGTATTTTTGATCAATTTTTTTTTACGTGTATTTCCGAAACTAATAGTCGGATTGAAGGCTGGTTTGCATTATTGAATTTGTCGCACAGAGTTGTACTTACATACGTTATTTCAGAGAGCAACTACGAAAATTACTTTTTCCATTTTTTTCATGAAGTATCTGTACTTTTTAACAATTTTATTTTACGTGTATTTCCGAAACTAATATTCGGATAAAGTCTGGTTTGCATTATTGAACTTCTCGTACAGAGTTGTACTCACATACGTAATTTCAGAGAGCAGCTACGAAATTTCCGTTTTCCCACGAAATATCTGTATTTTTGATCTATTTTGTTTTACGTGTATTTCCGAAACTCATAGTCGGTTTGAAGGCTTGTTTGCATTATTGAACTTCTCGTACATAGTGAGTTGTACTCACACAACTTTCAGAGACAGACGAGAAACAAAATGAACCTCAAATGTTCAAGTTACAAAACGACCTCGCCTTACGTGCCAATTTTCAATAATTTTAAAAAAATTTAAGCACTGCTATCTGTAATTTTTTATACAAGTAAAGCACATTAAACGAATTTGATTGGTGCAAAGCAAACTCCAATCAAACGAATAGTTTCTGAGATAGACGAGAAACAAAATGATCCTCAATTGTTTTAGTTACAATACGACCGCCCTTACGTGCCAAATTTCGAAAAATATTAATTTCAGCACTTCCATCTCTAATTTTGAATACAAGGAAAACACATTAAAAATAATTGATTGGTGCAAAACCAACTCCAATTAGACGAATAGTTTCTGAGATAGACGAGAAACAAAATGATCCTCAATTTTTTAAGTTACAATGCGACCTCACTTACGAGCCAGATTTCGAAAAATATTAATTTCAGCACTTCTATCTCCAATTTTGAATACAAGGAAAACACATTAAAAATTATTGATTGGTGCAAAGCAAACTCCAATCAGACGAATAATTTCCAAGATGAACGAGAAACAAAATTAACCTCAATTGTTCAAGTCACAAAACGACGTCTCTTATGTGCCAAATTTCGAAAAATAATAAATACTGCACTGCTATCTCTATATCTGTATACAAGTAAACACATTTAAAGAAATTGTTTGTTACAAAGCAAACTCCAATCAGACAAATAATTTGCGAGATAAACGAGAAACAAAATGAACCTCAATTGTTCAAGTCACAAAACGACCCTTCTTACGTGCAAAATTTCGAAAAATATTAATTACTGCACTGCTATCTCTATATCTGTATACAAGTAAAACACATTTAAAGAAATTGATTGGTGCAAAGCAAACTCCAATCAGACGAATAATTTGCGAGATAAACGAGAAACAAAATGAACCTCAATTGTTCAAGTCACAAAACCACCCCTCTTACGTGCCATATTTCAAAAAATATTAATTTCAGCACAGTTATTTCTAATTCTGTATACAAGTAAAACATATTTAAAGAAATTGATTGGTGCAAAGCAAACTCCAATCAGACGAATAATTTCCGAGATAAACGAGAAACAAATTGAACCTCAATTGTTCAAGTTACAAAACGACCCCTCTTTACGTGCCAAATTTCGAAAAATATTAATTACTCTACTGCTATCTGTAATTCTGTATACAAGTAAAACACATTAAGAGAAATTTATTGGTGCAAAGCAAACTCCTATCGGACGAATAGTTTCCGAGATAGACGGGAAACAAAAGGAACCTCAATTGTGGAACCTCAAAGTTCAAAACGACACCCCCTTACGTGCCAAATTTCAAAAATTAATATTTTCAGCACTGATATCTCTAATTCTGTATACAAGTAAACACATTTAAAGAAATTGATTGGTGCAAAGCAAACTCCAATTAGACGAATAATTTCCGAGAGAGACGAGAAACAAAATTAACCTTAATTGTTCAAGTCACAAAACAACCCCAAGTTACGTTCCAAATTTCGAAAAATATTATCTTCAGCACTTCTATCTCAAATTCTGTATACAAGTTAAACACGTTAAAATAAATTGATTGGTGCAAAGCAAACGTTAGTCAGACGAATAGTTTCTGAGATAAACGAGAAGCAAAATGAACCTCAAATGTTCGAGTTACAAAAGGACCCCCTTTTACGTGCCAAATTTCAAAAATATATAATTTCAGCACTGCTATCTTTAATTCTGTATACAGGTAAAACACATTAAAAGAAATTGATTGGTGCAAAGCAAACTCCTATCAGACCATTAGTTTGCGAGATAGACGAGAAAAAAAATGAACCTCAATTGTTCAAGTTACAAAACGATCCCTCCTTACGTGCCAAATTTCGAAAAATATTAATTTCAGCAGTGCCATCTTTCATTCTACATACGTGTAAAACACATTTATGGAAATTGATTGGTACAATGCAAACTCCAATCAGACGAACAGTTTCTGAGATAGACGAGAAACAAAAGGGGTAAGGGGGGTATTTTGGTCTCGATTAGTTTATGATCTAGTTTCTTTCTCTTCTTTTTCCGGAACTATTTGTTATATAGGAGTATAGTTTGTACCTTTCAATTTCACATAACGTGTTCTACCTAGCATTCAGTAGAAAGCATCGATTAGTTATGGATCTAGTTTGTTTCTTTTCTATATAAGAAACTATTTGTGTGATTGGAGTTTAGTTTTTACCGTTCAATTTCTCGTAACGTTTTCTACCTGTACCAAGATTATTAGAAGCAAGCAGCGAAATTAATATTTTTCAAAATTTGCACGTAATGAACTGGATTAGTTAGGTTTCTAGTGTTTTCTCTTTTTTCCCCCAAACTGTTCGTTTGATTGGAGTTTAGTTTGTACCATTCAATGTCTCGTAACGTGTTCTACATATATACATAATTTGAAAAAGAAGCGCTGAAATTAATCTTGTTGTCAGCTAATAGGAGAGTATTTTGTACTCGATGAGTTATAGCTCTAAGCTGTATTTATTCTATCTCGGAAAGTATTCTTTAGATTGGAGTTTAATTTGTACCTTTTAATTTCTCGTTACCTGTTTTACCTGTACCGAAAATTTGAGAAGGATGCCCTGAAATTAATATTTTTCCAAGTTTGTCACGTAATGGGGGGTATTTTGTACTCGATGAGTTATTGATCTAGTATTTTTCTCTTCTATCTCCAAAACTATTTGTTAGATTGGAGTATAGTTTGTACCTTTCAATTTCTCGTAACGTGTTCTACTTACACACAGAATTCAAAAAGGATGCGCTGAAATTAATATGTTTCCAAATTTGTCACGTAATGTGAGGTTTTATGTACTCGATGAGTTATGGATCTAGTTTTTTTTCTTCTATCTCCGAATTTATTAGTCTGATTGGAGTTTTGTTTGTACCTTTCAATTTCTCGTAACGTGTTCTACCTGTTCCTACAATTTCGGAAGAAAGCGCCGAAAATAATAGGGGGTATATAATGGGGGGTATTTTGTACTCGATCAGTTTTTGATCTTTTTTTCTCGTCTGGCTCCGAATTACTCGTTTAATTGTAATGACACTGTATTAAGTGGCAATTTGTCGAAAATGTTGTGGACTTTGTACGAGAAAGCAAACCGAGAAAATTTTCAATTGAAAATTTTTGAGAGATCAATTTTGAAGCTTACCTATTTCATTATACATTGCATTTTTCCGTTTTCGATTTAATTATTTGATTGATTTTTTTGTGAATAGTTAAGTGGTGTGTGAAGGGGCGGATTCTTTTTTTATAAGTTAAGTCGTAGGTAGCCGTGATGTGTCTCGCTGATGAGGCATGAGTCGGTATGAGGCTGGAAGTAACAGAAAGAAAACAGAACGTATGGTGTTAATTATTTCAAATTGTTTCAAATGTGTAGGGCATTAGTCACGCTATTCAAGAGCAGCTGTTTTCCTCGGAAGGTGCCTGTGATCTTCCTGCCCTGGATGGTGATGTCCGGCGCTGACCTCCTATCGTTTGGCGGGATAGCTCGCAACGCCAGGCGCCTCCCCAGCCGGAGGACGCTCCAAGCGTCTGGCCGATCTCGTGGCATGTGTGAAAGTGTAGTGCCAGTGTAAGGAGTGACTATAGGACAAGGAAGAGGAAGGAAGGTTCGCGCCTGGTCCGTGAACCGTTTGTAATGGTACTGCTATGGCAATTGTTTGGTACTCTCAGAGAAGGTTTGGAAAACTTCTGATCAGAGCAGCAGGCCGCTAGAATTCCCCCTGTGAACCAGTGTGAATTTAACCTATCTAGTTAGTGTCGAGGTCTTCTCGGATCGTATCCCGACGGCATCCAGACATTCCTGGCCAGAGGCACTGCAGAGACCAGTTGATGACCAAAACCACTTGTCCCAGACCGTACGGGTGGCAAGGATGCATAGAAATAAATATAAAGCTGGAGTGGTGATGAAAGATACAGTGATGACCAGATTGGCAAAAAACGCATACAAATGACTCAAAGTCGTCGGTCAGAGAGTTTGGCAGGATAGAGAAATGCATTCAAATATGTAAGATATTGCAGACTTGACTTGTGAGAACATAGAGGTGAATATTTGCAAAGCTTGATCACCAAGCGCATCTCACCCCCCGCTCCGTACCTACCGTTTGCATTCTCCCCGCCCACTACTTCTTCCACACGCGCGCTAAGTTCCGCCCATTCGCTGTTCTTTTCGTCTCGCCAGTTAAATGCGTTTCCCAACGTCGGTCCAAACCATTAGCAGATTAACCGAGCGTACGAAAACAGGTGGGAAAAGGAATGAGCGAAATATGCGGTTAGAGCGTTTAGATCACCGGAGTGACAGGAGGGCGGCATGTGCGTGCGACGGAGGGAGAAAGAAGAAAAGGGCGCGGTCGGGAGCGGTGGCGAGAGCCAGAGACATGTGGGCACGAGGACAGGGCGGGTGATAAGCTCAGAGGCGTGGGCGGAGACACTGCCAGGCGCAGGCCCTTGGGCGAGCGTGGACAGGCCGTGGGCGGTGCAGCGCTGCGCGTGGTGCGGGGGCGCACGGGGTGAATTGAATTAGAGCGCCCCCAGGGCCGCGCGTGCGGTGGACGGGGTGCCGCGGGAACGTGCGTGCCACAGTTCCCCCATGTGACCCTCGCAGCCACCCGCACCACTCCCCCTCATGTGCATCTCTCGCCCGGCGCCCCTCGGCCCGCGGTCCTCTCCTCGAGCCCTGCCCGTTCTCTCCCCTCCTCGCCTCAGGCCACGCCTCCTCCACAGCCAACCGTCCTTTCTCGCTTCCCGCAGTGATCGCCACCCCTCACCTCCTTTGTCCCACGTCTGCATTGCTCTGTTTACGCCCCTCGTCAGCCGTCCTTCGTCTCGTGCGCTTTGGTCACCACTCACCCTCCAGCCCCCCTCACAACCCTTGCCCCCCACATCACGTCTCTTCCTGCCACCAATTCCTCTCCCCAACCGAGCACCCTCATACTCCTCCTCATCACTATCTAACACATCCGTCGCAGACCATTCCACCGCACACAACGCACTCCCCTCCTCCAACCACAGGCCACCCCCACACCACTCACCTTCCCAACCCATCGCCTCCCAATCCCTAACACTCACTGCCACTCCTCTTTCATCGTTCCCCGGCCCCGACCCTCAAACCCACTGCAACAAACCGCCCTCCGCCCCGCCCTCGCTTCCCCCTCGCAGTGCCCCCCACGCCGCGCGGTTTGCTCCGACCCGGGTGGCCTTGCGATTCCTCACTTACGAGCGTCCGGCCTCGCGTGAGCGTGGCTAGTTTCGCTCCTGTTATTTATTTCCCCCTCAGCAGAATAACATGCCCATGCATGCTAAAGTAATAAGTATGGATGAATCCTCCTGATAAGCTGATATGTGGTTTCGGTAAAATGCATTGTGATACATGAACTTGTAGTGGCACTGATACACAGGCGGCGTCGCTGTACGAGCGCGTGGCTTTCAGGTTGCATTGCGTTATCTTTATTAGCGGTTATTTCACAAAGTTCATTTACATTCTAAATGTAAACAAGAGGAAATCAAGAAATGGATTTTATTGGACGTACTTTAAATTAAAGTAGTAACTTTGTTCGTATAAGAGGTAGTTCTCTCTTGTTCATTTCGTAAGTTCTAAACTGAAGATTTTCAAATATTTTCTTAAAACTTTTGGAACATTAAATACTTACCTATAACCGATTATTGTAATTTATTTAAATGTACAATAGCTTAATTAATTAGTCTCACCTATTGCGCAAATTCATTGCAGTCTTACAAACACTCGCATGGAAAGAGGCGTGGGATATTGCCTCGAAGGTAGAAGTGGATTGTATCTTCAAGGGCCAGGTATTTGTTGAGCCAGAGTATATGCAGACGGTAGTACTCTTAAAACGTATTAAAATACTTTCATTACATATTGTCTCTATGTGATCTGAACAAATTCATTTTTTGTGAATTTTATTTCTCTCGTGATTGTTATATATTATACAACAAACTCAAAAATTATACTTGAAAAAATTAATGAGTACTATTAACTATAAAACAATCTTTAAAATTAACAAACTCTAACATTGATACCAACTATACAAATTTATCAAGAAATATATGCTAATTCATCAAATAAAACTACGGAACTTGTTTAATTCAAAAATTTAATTTACTTCTAAAAGTAATTAACTTAGAGCAAAGATCCAGTATTCGTATGCTTATGGACGTTTAAAAGAATTAAAGAACTACTAACTCAGTCATTTCTCAGTTCCCAGCGACTGCTGACTGCCGAAATCTCGCTCACTATACGACCTCTTTCCGCCGTCCCTATTTCCGCTATGACTTCTGTCCAAGCTTCCATCAACTTTACGGTGCGAAAGCAACGACGGAGACGAAGTCGGGACTCCTCTCTCTCCGTCTCTCTCTCTTTCTTCCCCCTCTCTCTCTTTCCCCCCCCCTCTCTCTCTTCCCCCATTCACAGAGCATGCAACCTCCACAACGCAGCACCGCCGCAGGGTTTTGTGGTCACACGGCACACCTTTTACGTCTAGATATCAGTATTCAAATCCCTGTCGAACCGGGTACTGGTGGACAAGCAGAGTTTGCGGGAGAGATTTTCAGGGTTCTCCTATTTCTCCTGCCGCTTATTCCACTATTGTTACTGCACGAAACTTTTAATTTCAACGTCTAGACAACAAAACAGATATATCAAGTATATCAAAAATAGGTACTGGGAGTGTAAATAAAGAATAAAAAGCACACACTATTTGCCTTCATCAAATGTTCAACGCCTTAACAACGACGCTTTGCTAGTACACACCCTGGACATCCACGCGTCGTTGCTTTTCTCTGTACCTTGTCTCTCTTTGGCAACTGTTCCCCCACCTCGCTTCGTCTCTACTTACTCCATTCATCCTTTTTCTTTTGAACTCTTTTTGATAGTTTTCATATATTTTTACTATTTCTATTTCTTTTTCTTTTTCATTCGACCTGTGTTTTTCTCGCTTTGCTTTATCTATTCGACCTTCCCTCCAACACTTTGCCTTCGTTTCTTTAACGTGTCCCTGATCAATTCCAGCAACAAGTGTTCAACTGCTAGCCCTTCTTCTCATATAGTCATGGCCCGCTTCTTCTTTTCTTTATCGTACTTACTACTCCCTCTTATTCAGTTATTCCCATCTGCCTTAAACTCTATTTCGCTCTTGCCTTCTGTTTATCATTTGCGTCAGTTCCACGTGTTTAAATAAACACATTTTTTCATATTCCTCGTTTATCCAATACATTCACGCTCCTTCCCATTTTCCACTATTTGCATTACCTTGAGCATATCATTGAACACTGTGCTCACAAATCCCACATCAACCACCATTATTGTTTCATCTCACTTCTCTACATCTTCACGTACCTCTCCTCCTTCAACCCACATATTCTCTCACCTCTTCATCCCAACTTTGTCATTTCTTCATACTTCCCACCTTTTCTATTCACACCGTATATCACGTCGTTCCACTTACCTCTTCGATATTCCTTCTCGTACATCTCAAGCCGTGCCCCTGATCACCTACCACGTTTTATACCTCTTCTCCCGGTTCCCCATTCTTCTCCATCCATCTTTTCTTTCCCACACATTCTCTCCACCTCGATTCGTCCCCACCCCTACGTCGCCTTCCCGGGCTCCAAGCAGTAAAACGGCTGCGCACTTCCAATTTTACAGCTGGTGCCTGCATGCCGCTTCCGCCGTCTCCGCCGGCGCCGCTACCCTCGCAGGCACTGCGCCTGCCTCCGCGCTCCCGGCAGCGCAGGTTCGCGATTAGCCGGCAAGAATACCGACTTTATTATATGGAAGGCTCCGGCGGCGGACGAGGCTACCGGAGGTAACTTTGTTTTACGAGCGGGCGGATTCCCCCCCCCCTCACGCAGAACGGCTGAGACGCTCTTCGCCCGCTCGCGACGCGCGCCCCGGAGGAGCAAGTCTGAGGGTAAAGGTCGCCTCGACCAATCGCTGGCGCATGACTGCCCGAAACTTCCGGTCTGCCATTCGAGAGGCGTGCCTTCGGCGGGCGATGGCCCGGGATTCGACCGTTTCCAGCAATGACTCGCGACGTTCGACGTAAAAGATTCCTTTCACGGCCGGTTTATTGAGCCTTGAAAGGTGATGATGTTGGAGTGCTGAGGTTGCATGTTGAGAAATTGTTTCGACGGGCAGTAGTAGATAGGGTTTCTTCGCAAGTTAATGAAATTGGTACACATCAACTACGCTATTATTCCATGTCAAGAATACTAACTGGGATCATAGCAATACGATTATTGAATCTTCAGGTTTCTGTGTTTTCTTATCATCATTAATCACACAATATAACTGTGAACACTATAGAATTCCCTCTGATGAACTTCTTCTTGCATTATAAATTTTCTTTTTTTGTTTTCATAACTTTTGCAGATAGATAGTATAAACAGAAGTATCGTTTCTCGTTGTTTTAATGCATGTTAGTGTAGCAATATTTATTAAACATTAAGCTCTAAATCCTTCTCCCTATTTTTTAAATTTAACGTCCAATATAATGCTGTTGTGTTGTAGCTAAATAAACAGTAAATTACTATAATAATAAACATTTTGTCGTAAATAACTCTTGTTTATGGTAAACTACTCTTGGTTGTGATATGATTTTTCTTACGAATTACTTACATATTAATGGAAAGTAATAAAGCAATTATTAGTATTGGGACATCAATAAGTAAATTCAATGCATTCTTAATTTTAAAATTATTAACGTTAGTGTTGATGACACAAATATCATTCTAAAAATTAATATTATTTCCAGATTTAAAGTTTCTTTTCAAGAGAAAAAATTGCATTCACGATTTTTTGAGTTGGTGCATTAACCCATAGGCTGTAAAATTACCAAAGAAACTCTATCAATAGTTTCGCAGCAAGAAATAATTCTCTCTCTTCGCCGTCTCTCCGCCGCACATCAGGCCGTCGCTACTTGGACTCCGTACGTTTAACGCAACGGCTCTTATCCGAGGGGCGTTTCGGCGCTGTTCTAACGAACAAAAGAGAAGCACTGTGCAGTTCGGGGAGACCCATCACAGTCTTTACGAGCTTCGGATTTTATTGCGTCTGGCGTGACCACACGGTTCGTTGCCGACACGTCGGAGCTGCTACAACTCGCTGCTCACGTCCGTACACGAAGGCACAACACTGTTGGTCTTCGTCGTTTGCAAAGTTTAGGTTAGTTCGCGTTCAACAAGAATTAAACTATCTAAATAATACGTGATAAAATTAACATATCTTAGCAAAACAAATATCTATCGATTGAAGAGAAAGAAAGAGTGTGGAAAGCAAATATTTATGTATAATACCGAGATGTTTTACAAATATATTTAATTAAATAATATAGCGTGGAGATGCAAATCGCAAATGCGTTGCAATTCACTGCTATGGTACATTGTACTTAACACGGAGACGATTCGTTTTAGATCCATAAAATCTTATTTTCGAGTTCCCCAAGAAACATGTTTTTATGACAAACTCAACAAAATGAGACATTTATAGACGTTTTATTCCATTCATAATGTTTAAAAGAAAAATAATTACCTTCATTTTTGCGATTGTGTACGAGAATAGTATATTTTTAATAACAGTAATAGTTAGTTTTGATTGTAAATATATTAGTTTTTACAATGTGGAAGGATGAGAGTGAAAAACTCGGTAAGCCACATTTGTGACAAGAGCCACGGAACAATTACGCGCCATAATCTGAGACTATTTGAGACTCACAAAGTATAAACATAAGATGGAAGCCTACGAAAACTTTAATAACACGAAAACTATAACTTTGAGTATTATCATCTTTTACTTCCAATTATAAGGATGGTAGCGTGAATGACAAAGGAATATCGCGCGTGCTACATCACCTGCGGTGTTGAATGCAGGTTCGGTGTTTACTTGTAAATGATCATAGAAAAGACAACCGTTCGTCATTCAATTCGATCAAACGAGCTCCACAACTAGTGAACTTAAGCATAGTCCCCCTGACCGGGAGATCCTAGATTCGAGTCCCCACGGTCGCAGAATTTGGGGCACTTTCTAGATAGCGAGGTCAAGTAAAGTCGCTGTCTGGAGGAGATTTCTAGCGGCCGACTTCTCTGATCGGTAGTTTTCACAGTTGAACACCAGGCGAATGATGATTAGTAAGGCCACGGTCCGCGTGCGATGTCATCTTCCTCGTCCTTGACCTATCTTCACCCCTTACAGACCCTTACACTAACATTCACTCCACTACCCTACAAGACGGGACGCCCGACAGGAGCTGAGAGCGTGTCTCGGCTGGGGCGGGCCACGCTGGGGGGAGATACCAGGTTGGGGCAACGACGGTAGGTCGGCGCCGGATCTCGCCACACAGCGAGAGAATATTCATCGCCTCCTCCCGAGGAAAACCATGCAAACTTACGGAACTAACGATCGTGGAAGTTGGCGTGCCTTGAATCACTAAACTATCAATCTATTAAGCACATCAAGACGTATGTCACCTAAGCGAAATCCAAATCACGTTCTCCAATCACTGACATCGCTCCAATCACCGACCGCGTTATCTAGAACCATCATTACCGCGAGCCTGAAGAGATTCTGAGGGAGAGATCCCAGGGCCGAAGGTAGGAAGAATTCAGCCCCACTCCGGAGGAGAATTCCTGCGGAGCCACCGGCTACCCCGATGGGAAGTTTTCCGTTGTTTCTACTATCAACATAAGGTGAAAACCGGAACGCCGCCCTAAGAAATGGGCTACAGACCTCGCACGAGCTTCCCTTCTTCTTTCTTGTTCTATCCTCTCCCGTTACTTACACACACACACGTGCACTTTACTACCACACATACCGGACGTGCTCTAAGGAGCGTAGAGCTTGTCTCGGCGGGTAACGGTGCTCTTCTGGGGGCGATACCTGGAGAGGGATTCCCCTCCGAAAGTCAACGCGTAGGTCGTTGCCGGATCTCACTATGAGGTGTGGGAGGAACACCGCCATCTCCCGGAATAAAACACTCACCGCACTGACGGGACTAATGCCCACAGTAGTTGACATGCTCCGAAAAATTAATTAATCGATTGAGACACGAAGCTTTAGTTCACCACTGGGGATGTTGGTGTAACTGAACTTTTAGGAAATAATAAACCTCCCGCGGAAGAGGCGGCGAAGCGTTGGGTGCTGTTAGGGCCTCTTAGGGGCCTGCTAGGTAGGCATACCCGCAATACGTCAGCGCGGTTCGTACATGTGGATAAAGTAGTTGGGTACAAATAAAGCGATACTTCTTTCAAGTCCTTAAAGGGAAATACGAGTACCTAGATATAAACGCAAGCAAAAACTTTCAGCCATTGCTGAAAATAGCTTTTTATTTAGGATAAATAACTCCAATAAATTAATATATTATTGCCTAAAAATTAGATCGCCACAAAATAATTAATTATACAGCAAATTATATTTAATATTTGTAGAAAAATTAAATGAAACACGATTAACATTAAAAAATTGAAATGAATTTAGCAACACAGTATTTAATGTAATTTAATTACAACGAAAAAAGTGTTCTAAAAAGTTAACATTCAATTTTTTAAATTACTGCATATTAAATTTTTAGGAACCTAATAGAAAAAAGTCTGTAGTCGATGTATTTGAAAAACCGCATTTGCATCGTGGGTAACAAAAACGATGAGATAATTCATCCACAGTCGCTAAAATGACACACAATTACGTCTCGGAATGTAATCATATGAAAACAAAGAAAGGTGTAATGATTACTGCCAAAATTGAATAATTTAATGTAATTGTAAATATTTCAGAGGCAAAATTACCATTTTCAATTCAGACTAAACTGCACGTATTATTATTAAATAATACGATATACTTAATTTTTTGTTTGATTTATGACACATATTCCTTCTTTAATGATCATTTGATCAGCTGTCTAAATATCATTTTTGTTGGTTTATTTTAATATTACCAAGCCTACTATCTTCTTAATTTCCAAAGGTTTATTTCAGTAATATTGTACATGATAGTGTAAGTGTGTGAAGGAAAGGGGTGAAGATAGTACTAGATTCTCCTTGCTACGTCCCGCAAGTGTAGTGCATGTTCCACATGGGGGGTGGCGATGATCCTCCTCCGCTGGATGGGGAGATTCGGCGCCGACCTGCCTGTCTGATAGCAGGCATTTCCTCAATCGTGATAAGACAAGGAAGAGGAAGGAATGATCGATCGCGGTCAGTAGCTCTTTTGTTACGGTACTGCTCCGGCATTCGATCGGAGAAACCACGAAAGACTACCAATCAGAGCAATTGGTCGCTAGGATTCTCCTCCAGAGAGCGATTGAATTCGACCTAACCAACTAGCTAGTGTCAAAAATTCTGCTACTGTTGAGATTCGAAGCCACGACCTCCAGGCCAGAGGCACTGCCATGAAATCACTTGATGCTCTGAGTCACTTCCCCAGGTCACTGTATTTAATAATTTCAGTAGTTGATAATTTGTTTTATGACTGCATTAGATATAAAAACCGTATATTACAGTATGGAATGTCTAATTATTTCCAAAGTTGGATGGACTATTCCGTTATAATCTATTGTCACAAACATAGCGTACTCAAATATTGGGCTTCTCCTTCACGCCGCGGACGAACCCTAAGCCCTAGATAGTTAATGCAGGAGAGCCTCCACCCAAGGCACTCAGTTTCCCCGCCCCCTCGTCCTCGTCCTCGTCCTCGCCCTCCCAACGCACGCGCCCGTCCTCCCAGAGGCAGCCACGCGCAGCGGCCGCGCGCCCACGCCACTCGTGGAAGCAATCTCCGCTGCCCGGTAATTATGACAGAAAACGCAGCAGCCGTCATAAAAGATTTAACTCGGCACGTCCGCATTGCACGAACCCGCCCGCTCGCCGCCCTCGCCCTTATCTGCAGATAAAGAGGGCGGTGCTGATTTACAACCGCGCTCGTCCCCCTTCCTGCCGTCCGCCCTCCGCGCGCTGGGCTTCTGCAACCGAGCGCCCACCTCGTTACAGATAGTGCGAATAAATTAAGCTCTATCTGTTGCTTCAAACTTTGCGATTTGTTTACTGGCTTCCGTCCCAAACCGTCGGGTAGGGAGAGCATTTAGTGTCATCTTTGTAGTTCCTCTCTAGCAGCGTTACAGAAATCGTCAAAGGTTTGTAATGATAACCTGTTGAAATGATGGAAGTTCAAACGTTATAAAATTGTATAATTTGATTCAAAATAATGTATTATGCGGGCTGTTCTGAGTTCAACACTATTGATAGAGCTCAGCAGTGAGATTGTTGATTAGCGTCTTTGTAAAATTATAGACCGGGAGATTTTAAGTCTTGACAGTGGCATCAAGTAGATACTAACTTGACTGCCGCGACGTAGTCACCCACTATCTATAGAAGAGCTTCATCAGATCTGCCTGTAATGACAGGACGTTTTCCGTGGTTTCTACGATCTATACCAAGCAAATGTCGGGGCAGCACCTTAACATTACCCACATACCTTTCCTTACGCACATACACACACCCTTATTGAACAGCATTCTAAACATAATCAGACAAGAGCTTAGATTTTTCCCTGCTGGATGGTACATCGAAAACGAGGGCCCTGCTCTCCCGAAAGAGACGACTCAGCTCCGAACCGCACTTTCCAGGAGCGAAGGATTCCCTGCTGCCTCACGGCTATCACATGGACTACACTCGCAGGACTAACGAGGGAACTAAAGTACTTGTACTCTAACACATACATGCACTTTGCTACCACACACGTCAGGGGAATAGTTAGGACCTCCGTTTGTCCTGCATGGGCTGAAGCCCGTTGAGGGGAATACCGGGAGTTGGGGTGTAGTACGTTAGTTTCACGATTATTTTTTGTAATTTTGTTTTACATGTTACAAAACTCTCTACCAAATAATTCACATATGTGTACAAGTTTATAAAACGTATGAAATATTATAATTATGCAAAAAAATATAAATCATAATAAATGTCCTTCCAGTTTAATAGAAATATAAATTACAACATGGTTATATATGATCTATTATTGTCCTTATTGAAAAGAAAAACGTAAATACAAATTCAAAACCCATAATAAGAAGCCAAATTAATATATCATCCATTTGAACTTGGACATCTATTGAAGTCCATTTCAAACATTCCCCGAAAAGAAACATCCAATCTACAATGGGCATTTAATAGCATACTCCAGAGAACTTCCGCAAAAAAGCGTCCCTCTCTCTTGAGAAGATAGCGGCAGCAATAATCGTTCTGAAACCCTTCCACTCAAATAGCGTTCGATGGGACATGGCACGAAGTTCGCCGCTTCACTCATTCAGCCCCCAATGCGCGATGCTGCAGAACTGTACTGTACGACCGCTCCGCTCTGGAGAGGCCGACTACAGCGCGATGGCCGCTGTTACTGCTAATAGCACGTCGGGGCATTGATTCGCCGCGGCAGACTGCCAAGGCAGCGGCAAAGGAAAGGCACTCGCTGAAAATCTCTTTCTGCAGACCGAAAATGTCGTGACTGGTTCCTGTTGAAAGAGAACACGAAGACACCTTGATTGACTCACATACAGGTCGATGTCACGTGTGCACTGCTTTGGTAATGTTTAGAAATGACGAATTATACTATTATAATGATATTTGGAAAAGTTTTCAGTATGTCAAAACATTTAATTTTTTAGGATATTACTTAGAATAATCATTTTTTGTGGTTTTCTGTTGTGTCCTTTAAACTAATATAATCAATCATTTGAATACTATCTGCCTTTATCTTGTACGTCTTTTTCACGATGTTACTGAAATTCTCATAGAAAAGGGAAGAGAAGTACCACCCAAAATACTTTTGGCAAGTATTAAGTCTCATAGATGGGAGTTTGGAATATTTAAAAATTAAACAGACAAACAGCCAAACAGCCAAACAGCCAAACAGACCACTAGGAGCACTTAAACATTGACTCAACGGAGTACTCAGACACAATAAGAGCACCAGTCAGTTACGCTTTTGGGAGAAATTTGAGGTCAACATTTTTATATTATTAAATTTGGTAGTGAAAAATACTTAAACTGCAAGAAATTGGCGAAGTATTTATTACAGTTAGTACTAAGATACATCTAATTAATTATGTGTTAAACGTAATTTGAAATATGATTATTATATTAATAACATATATATTTATATGTATATATATGTATATATATATGTATATATATGTATATATATATATGTATATATATGTATATA
>BOPP01000181.1:17060-50392 GCA_017312745.1 Gryllus bimaculatus
AAATTAACGCAGTAATACTCCCTACTTAGATATCAGAATTCTGCGAATTTAGTGGAACACTTAGCATTCAGATTTCTTCGAATAGGACTTTAGCTCTATTCAGATACTCGAATAGAAACTATAGTAATTCAGTATTCTCGTATTAAGACAGTTTTTTATAGGCGCAGAGTTCTCGAATAAGCACTTTTAGCGATTCGAAGACTTACCAGGAATTCGGGAAGGTAACTTGGGCGGGAAATAGATGCAACATCTGCGCACTTTCGCGTAAGATATCTGCATCCGCTGCCTAGTGTGCCCTGCTATCGCCATTCCAGCCCGCACTAAAACTACGCCTTTAGTACCGGAGTATGTCTCACGTGAAACTGACCGCCGCGACAAGTTGGTCGGGTCCTCGTCGCCAACTACACGCTGCAGCCGAGAGGAAATCAGCTCCATGTGAAGTCGGTGACCTGACGGCCCCCGCCGATCTTCGAATTTGAGCGACCGCATCACGCCGGTTACGGGCACGCACTCAGCCAGTGGTGATAATCTCATGGGCGCCTATATAACGAAGTCGAACTATCTCTCGTAGTTGATGACGCGGGGCTCATTTTTGCAGGACATAATTGAGAGAGTGTTACTAAGAGTGCCTGCGTCAGCACTGTGTGTATTGTAGTTTAAATTATTGCATGAATCATGTAAAATAAGTATTATGTTAGTGTTAAGGAATTTGTTCAATATAACTGTTTAGGTTATGAGCTCGTAAACATAAGTTTATAAGTATTATAGTGTCAGTCTCTGAGAGACGCTTAACTTCCTGGCGCTCTCATGATGTCAGGAATAAATTGAATTTTTGTCAGAAACGATACAAGTGACTGATTTTTGACCTCCCTTAGTTATCGCGTCCATCATATTCTGTTTCATTCGTTACAGGAACTGAACCTGGCGCCCGACATATCCCGAGAAGTTATGGGCATTACAATATATATGTATGTTTCATAGAAAACATTGCGAGAGTGAATCGACAGTGTAATTGAACACATCACTTATTATTTTCATTTCTTATTTTACGTATCCTGTCATTGTTTTCATTTTTTCATGTTTCAAATTCTTGTTAATGTATTTTTGTGATTTCACACCTGAATGTTACACTTCATTTTACTTCAGAACACATTTTTGTATTGTAATATTTTACGCTTTTATAAATTATACTCTCAAAACCAAAAAAATTGTTGTCAATTTAATTTTTTTAACACATTTTGAGCTAGGCAGTAATAAAAAGAGTAAAATATTGATAACCATCAACTTGTAAATTTTTTATGACAATCGGAGAACTATTTCTAAAAAGTCGGGTTAATTTTACAACTTAACTGACGTCATGCAATTTCATAAATGTTTCTTTTTTGTTCACTTCCCAACATTTAAAGGTAGCACAACTATTTTCAATTTTTGTTAAGTAGTTTCGCTCACAATTCCAGGGCATCCAGCAAAGGGAGAGTTGCTGCAGAATTAAACCGCAGAAAGAATGTTGCCTTGAAGATGGATTTTGAACGATTCTACATCATGAGAGCATTCTGTAAATCAAGAATAGTTTTCGTTTTAGCAGTGAACCCAGCGATTGATAAAGAAGTTACTCCATTAACAACATAAATTGTCTAAGGCTCTTGTTGTTTCTAAGTTATTAATTTCTACTGCAAATCAAATGAGGAATAATACGTATGTGGCCTATATGCATTAATCCCACATTTGATTGGATAATTCTTGGTAAATATTAGAAATAATATGAAAATATATTTTTGTAGCATCACTATTTATTATTTATTCTTTCTTAATTATTTTTTCTTTAGAATCTAGTTACAGGAACATGTGTACTTTTCGACAGTTAATTACTAAAATTCCTTATTCAATCAAGGTCATTTCTGTAATGTTCCAAAACAATTCTCTGGCACATTCTACGCGTCAAACTATTTCCAAGGAAGCGTTGTTGTCAAAACTAGCCGACAGATACCCGGATGTACTGATACTGCTCTCATTAACGAGCAGTTCGGCAACCCTGGTCCCAGCTAGCGAGGCGAAGTGGCGTAGAACTTCTGCCGCCGCCGTGCGACCGCCCGTCCTAAGAACAGTCGAACTCAGGGAGGGTTGCCGCTCCGCTTACACGGAGATTAATCGATTACTCGCCTCGATAACGAGCGATTAAGTCGTCTCGACGGCGATTACCGAGATGCCGCAACCGCTGCCGCCGCCTCCGCCGCGAAGTCCCTGCCAAGTGGCGAGCTCTGGGAATTGGAGGCGACGAGGCTCGCGACGAGAGCGGTGGCGGAATGGCGGAGGCGCAGGGGCGACTGACGGTGCGGAGGAGAAGGGGGGAGGAATGCGAGGCAGCTGCTACTGCCCCATAAGGTCGCGACTACAGCCACAAGTTTGTTTTGAAATAGTGAAGTATCAGGTGATGCATAAACATCCGTTTGTAATACTTTCTGATCGATTCATGACAACTCAAGAGGTCGTTTCAAAAAATTTAGGATGTTTATTTTTATTTGGTACTAATCATAAAATTTTACAACTAACTTTCTCGATTACTTGTTTTCCTGTACTATAATGGGAAATTCCCTTTAATGGAACTTTGAACAAATTACCGGCTATCCACTTTCCACGGGTCTAATAACTTAAAATATGAATCCTATTGGGCAATTGATCGTTTTATTTCAATAAGAAATCTCGTTTGCATGGATATAAGAGCATTACATCCTATTTATATGTCAGTAATGCGTTCTGTCATTTTTGACATCTGCCCATTTAATCATGTCGCCGTGATAAATGAACAAATGACTAGGTTACATGTAAAATCACTTAAAAATTTGGAATTTAAGCTCTAAGATTTTGCAAAGGCATTAAGTTGATCGAAAGTTCTGAACGGGAATGGTGTTGTACAAACCCCGTGTGCGAAGCGGGAACCATACAGGAGCTCAGACTATTATTATATTGTCTGTCTGCCTTGCCAGTTCTAACACGGTTTTAGCAGGGAGCAGTTCTATCAGGTTACCTTTCGTCTTGCAGTAGCATAGAAGACTTACATGAAATTACTTAGGAAGTTATCTTAGGCATGAAAAGTAAGATTTTCTCACAGTATTGTCTGACTTTTTGATATCACCTTTAATTCGTTCCTAAAGAAATAGACCTTTGAAGAAAACATAATTAAGAAAATATTCTCAGTTCTCACTACTGCTGCCTATTAACAGACATCGCTTTTCTCTTTTGACTGATTTTACATTATAAATACTTTACGTCGTGTATTTTTTGGAGATTCTATAAAATATTAAGATTAATTGAAACACCCAAAAAGGTATTGATAATCAAATTAAAACAGAAGTATAGATAAAAACCGAGTGCATAATTGTGAGAATTATGAAACAGTTGCTCTGGCAAGAGAATGTTACAGAAAGGTGAAATACACACTTCTCGTGTGTTGGAGGTGATTACACAAGCAATCGTTTGATTGATGTTTCTGTGCACGTCCCATTTAGATCATTAGTCTCGTAAGCGCATATTAACTCCCGAATGATAAAATAATTCCTCCCTTTTGTAAAGTGAGATCTGTCGACGGCCTAAGTCGAATCGCACCAACGGAGTCCAGGTATCTCCACCAACGGGCACCGCAACAGGCGGGACAAGCTCTAATCTCCCGATTAGTTAACCAGCAGTGTAGTGCATAGTGTGAGTGTATGTTTATGTATGTAAGGGGGAGGAAGGGAGAAGGGCGAGGGTATAAATGTTGCGCGCGTTCAGTTATGGAATAGTAGTTATCGCATTCACCAGGTATTGATCGTAGAAATCATTAGAGACTTCTATAAGCAACCAATATCTTAAATTCTCCTCTAGACAGTAGATGAATATTTCGACTTAGCAGTATATTAAGTGTCGAAAATTCGGTACTCAAGCCCTAGGACCATCAGGTATGAGTCGCAGGAGAGATACCTGCAATCTGCAATCCTTTGTCTCTGAACTAATTCAACCGGTCTTCGTATGCACTATTGAACAAAACAACTGAAGACACAATTTTGAACTTGTGAAGTGACTTACACCTAAAATCTCAATTTCAAATCAGTCACCGACTTCTTTTTTGTTGACTGTGTCAGACGGCGAATAATCTTTTGTTGGAAAATCACATGTATTATTCAAACGCTACTGTTGATCAAAGCATGCGGTCGAGTAGATAGAAAATAGTATACATTTTTTAAAAGGAAGTGGTCTCATTTTCCCCAATACTTGAATTTCTGTGAAAATAGTGAAAATCATCTGTAATAATACATGAATTTCCTTATATTACCGGTATGTGATGATAAATTTAAATGTTTTTTATGTAAAAAATAATGGAGGAAATCGAAACGATTTGTAAGTAATTGTATTTCTGAAAAATAGTAGCCATTGGTATTAAGAGTATTGAGAACACTAATGCACAGAAATATTCAAGTTTAGGAAATCAACTCATAACCAGTCGTCCAGGTAGAAGAAAGGACATTGCGTTTTTGCATATTTTCAAGACGTGTCTTTTCAGACACAATGCAATATATTATAAAGAAATAATACGGCTAATTCTGAAAATACAAGTGCTTAGAACGTATAAATTGGCATAAGATGGAATTATGCATACGTTGAGTTCAAGTTTCCCGTGTTAATGCAGTTCGTAAGGAGTTGTTATGCAATATTATTGGAGCAACACACATATGTTGCGCGGGTTGCAGTAATACGAGTTTCGGGACTTTTATCCGAGTACAAGAAATCCCAGCCATCATTATTAGAACGCATGACAGTGTAAGTTTATTTCTTTAAATTGACAGTAAGCTATTAAGTCACAGTGGAATACAGGAAATAACTCCGGAAAGAAAAAGTGATATTATTTAATACTATATTTTGTGTATACGTCTAAAGACCTAATTCATAACTCCGTTATATTGACGGATGATTAATAATTAAGTATTACTTATTTATGAATTCTTGCTCACAGAAAAAAATACATCGTCATTTACGCATTTTAAATTTTACTTCGAACCTCTTCTTTCTCTTCTACAAAAAGGCACTGGATCCAAGAAGCAGTGAAATGACGTACAGAAAAGAGAAACCCTCCCTTTAGGATCTGCAAAGAAGTAAACAAATAACACATGCTCTCATTGACTTGACGAATTTCAACCTGTATGGGGTCTGAGAGAAATTATTTTTAAAAGGCAGAAATTTCAGAATAATATAATTCGTTTTATTTGTGACACGAAAACGATTGTTACCTTTGGCCTACTAATAAACCATTTACATCATATGTTTATTGTAATTGAAGGTCAATTACATCCAACAATTTACATAATACGTACTATTGTAATAGAAGATCAACATATTTTCTATCAATGACAAAATAAATGAATGCAGATATGTATAGCACATACGAAGAATGTTTTACGAAAGGAGTGTCTTGTCTTTCTGTACAAACCAAGGGACAAAAGGGTCATTGGCCGTCTACGACAAAAATGATGTTTTGAAACCGGAACAGGGAATGTCCCAAACGTGTGAAGTGAAGAAGAAGAAGAAAAAGAAAAAGAAAAAGAAGAAGAAGAAAAGAGACAATTCTGTCATCTTTCCTGCTTAAAACAACTCAAATGTTCCATGTAGACGCTACCTCCAATGTAGAAGTATTTTGTATCACAAATTCACAACGAATACAATGAAAATCATAAATCAATATTTTTTACCCGATCAACTTCGTCAAAAACCTTTGAGGGACACCGCAAGGATAAAAGAATACAGACGAAAATGTCTCAAATCCTCGTGCAATGGGACGTACTTCCGACATTGTAAATAAATTATAGAAAACAGGAAGTTCTAGCTACAGAGATGAGCCCACTCCTTGAGAATATTATGAAACGCTGATGTCAGTTAATGATTGGTAAGACATTATTGTTGGTTTACGAGCGTAACTCTAAAGACTGCTCTTGCATTAGGTTTTAATCATTCAAACAACAGCAATACCTTCTAAAAGTCTACCTGAAAGTTTCTTCCAAACTCCGACCTCTGAAACTAGATGAATCTAATAGAGAACTCCCTTTGCCTGACTATTCGATTCCCATTCACTACCGCTCTCCTAGGCGCAAGGACGTCGACGGAGGCCAGGGCAGGGCCCTCTTCAGGCGATGGCCCTGCGCGCCGGGACGTGCTCCGAATGGCGGGGCGACGGTGGCGCCCCATGCGCCGGAGGCGGCGCACTACAGCAGCGCCCGACGCGCCTCCAGCGGCCTCATCATTCATTCACAAGAGCTTTTACGCCGCTGTAAGTACCCGGCAGAGCTGCGTCGTCTCGTCTGGTCACGGCGCTGCGTTGCGGCGTGTTCAATAATATATTGCTGCCGTTGACGAAAATGCGCTTTCGAAAACGAATAGGATAAATAAATTAGGTGGTAAAAAAGAACAAGAATTTTGCTGCTTTATTGTTAGCAACAAATCGTTTGCTTCTTTGAAAATGGGTGTTTCTATGTTGTTCTGCGCACGTTTGACAGAAGAAAAGGTTTAAGAGAGAGAGGGAGTATTAGCTATTAATGTCAATATCTTCGCTTTATGAAAAACATAAAGAGAGTTGTTTGTTTATTTAAAGTACTTCAAAATAAATTTGTGAATGTAAACATTGAGGTGAGTCGTAAGACACTACAGATATTTTTGCTACGCAATATCATAAACATGATTGGATGATTTTTATTATTTATTATCTTTCCTCACTTTCAATAAATTCAGTTGCGGTAACCTTATATCATACGTACCCTTTACGACTACTTTTGAAAATATTTGAGCATCACATTCTTAGCAACTGACAATAACAATGACATTTACGTAATATTTCTCTCTCATTATGGATAATATTTAATTTCATTTAAGTAAAGACCATTTCATAAAGACTATAGATAAACTAACAGATAGCAAAAATAGATGTTACTTGTATATTATTGATGAAAGTACACTGTTACAAAAGGCTAGTAACATGTTATTTGTACTTGCGTTGGCATTAACCCTTCTAATACTGATGGTGTTAGTTCATTAGTTTACAAAACAAACATAATTTCAATCTGTCTTTGAAAACGCGCCCAGAAAAAAAAAGGTTTGCACCAAAGAATATTAGTTACCATTATTGCAGTTTATCTTCATTTTCAGAGGCTGTTACTCCTGTTTTATAGCTTGTTTTTAACAATTAAATACCAATGGAGGTAGCGGGTCAATGATGAACCACAGTTTTTTCTCTATATTTGTGTACGCAAGAAGTTACTGTTTGATAATTTCGGACTGTTGTTAGAATATTTTTTAACCCTTATTGATAGATTTGTACTTCAACGCTTATTATTCACAAAAAATTCTTATTTTCTTATAAATGTTAATGTCAACACAAAATGCTATGTCTCCTCCTAGAAATAGGAAGTGTTGTACCTATTCTATAGTTTTATTACTATTATTATCATATTAATGATTTTGTTCATAAAATAATGAAGATATAATTAATAATGTCGCAGGGTGGCAAGATTTTCGACTCTAGCTACATACTATGGCGCGCCCGAGGATAAGAATGAAGAATGGTCTGTGGTGGTGCGACAGTGATGCCACACGAGGCGCCTTTCTGTCGCATTGCATGAATCGAAAGTTACGTGCTAGATGGTGATTATGAATCCCGAAATGGAGCGGAGAGCTAGTTTAGCGCTCAAGCGCTGTATCTGGAACCTTTCCAATTTTTTTAAAACCTTATTTCCCTCTCTTCCTCAAATGAAAAACTATTCTTAAGAGACTCCAATACACAGGAAACGTTTATGTTGAACTTTTCATGTCCTTTGTACTTCGATATCTCATAAGAAATCAATAAGAAATAGTTTTTTAAAGTACACCAATATTTCAATACAATATCCGAAATTCAAGCCCACTACAAGCAAAATACCGAGCCTAGTGTTTCATTTTTAAAAGTAGATGAATAACAGGTTTCGATTTTAGAAAAAAGTATTTAAAATTCGTTTGATGAGAAGACTCGGCCCCACAGGAACAAACTGATTTGATTCAAGGGGAATGGAGCTGCCTCGCGCCCCATGAGCGAACGTCGTCCACCGGTTGGCATTGCGTTCGAATTCGCTTGGAAAATATAATTATAGTGAAATGGTTACAAACATGAAGTGCTAGAGCCCTCTGCCACTGTCCCGGCAGGGCTGCGGGGGGCGCGCAATCGGCCCCAGAGGGCTCTGCGCACCAGGTGCCAATCGACGGCCCCTCAGCGCCCTGTAGCGCCCCGACGCGGCGGCGACGGCGGCGGGCGGGGGCGTTTGGCAAATGTTTTTCCGCGCGAGCGCAAATTTGAACGCGGGGCGTCGAGGTGTCATGGCGGCACGTCTATTATTCATCGGCCGCCATTAGCGACTTCCCATCAAAGCGAAGTGCGTTCGCCGCAGCCGAGCACTTTGCCGCGCGCCCACCCGCGATTTCTCTCGGGTTGCTACGAATCGCCGCCGCCCCCGCCCCCGCCCCACCCCCTCCTGCTGCACGGGGAAGTTCGCTCCGAGGGCGCCGTCTCGAGCGAGAGAGAGGACGACGGCGCTAAGAATAGCAGCGGTTGCCTCGCGAAGAGAAATTAAAGGTGAAATGAGAGGGGGCAAATGGGCTTGGAATTTAAAAAATAATATTTACAGTGGGTTTCATGATTGTTCGGTTTGAATTAGCTTCCTTTGGTTTCTGTATCTATTAATTAACTGATATTGTGATTATTTTTTTTAATTTTTTTCCCTTGCATAGCATGGGGTTTAAATCACATTGTGACATGGTTGGTCTTCTCATACCACAACATGTTCCATACGAACAACGTCCCATCAAAAACACTTTATGGATATTATTATATACTCGTTATGATTACTTAATCTCCAATAAGTGAGAGACCCAATTAGACCGTTTCTGTAATTGTCTGTTCAGAAAAGAGTAGAAAAGACTGCCTCGCCTCTGCTCAGAAGCGCGTATGACACTATGACACTCTGTTACTTCAAACAGCTATATCAGTCGCTTTGAGATTTTTTTAAAAATTTCAGTCAACAGTGAATGACATGTCCTGATAACTCATACAGCTCTGAAGATAAGATAACGTACAGCAAAGATGTAAATTAGGTAATGTAGATCTGCGATTTAGATATCACTGGGTATAGGATCTCGTACGATGTTCTTTGTTGACTTTTCATCTCAACAGCAGAGACAGAGCAGAGTGGAAGAGTCATCGGACTCCAGTGACTCTGAAAGTATCCATGGCGCCATACACTTCCAGATTTGAAGAGAATGAACAACACACGGAGAATGAAGAAAAATTGGGATTGGCACATGATAATACAAATATATTAAACTTACTAGGAAGTATTTGCACGGGCATTAGTAGTTTTGAATATTTCCCTAATAACCATTGGTTTCTCCTGAGATTATACAAAGGGTCACGAGAAATATTGCAAAAAGGGTTAAATTTACAAAAAGAAAAAATATGTAGTTGTAAGTATAATTCAAATAACTGATTTCAAAATTTTGTTCGTATTTTTTTTAATATCGGCCAAACACAAAAAAGAAAACAACAATTTTCATTGCACTGGCATTCCGATATGTGTTTTCTCAGTTTTTCTTGTTTGAACTCGGAAAGTATAAAGCTTTTGGAAATAAAGCACTTTTATATGAGTTTTTTATTATTACAGAGGTTGATAACAGTAATGGTTACGTAAGTAAAACAAAAGAATCATGATGGGAATCAGCCTTATTTAGGAATTTAAAAATGACGACAATTCTTCTTCTAGCGACTTAGATCGCTAAGGAAGCACAGCATCAATGTCGCCTTGCTAAAAACAAATCTGTAGAGTCGAATATTGCGTTGAAATATCTACACGTTAAAATATCTATATTCAGGTCTGGGGCAATGTGTTTCTGTCGATACAAAATACATTCAATTTCTATCTCTTTAGCGATAGAAACATCGCGACAGCTTGTTTTTGACGTCAGTCGCGGATGATAACCGACTGCAAAATATGATGCTGGTCTGATTTTCATTGAAGTTTTTGATTTTTTCTAAATAGAAAAATTAAAAAATAAGCTGAAAAATTGCGAATGTAAAACCACATGTTTCTATAAAATAGTAGTAATTAGAAATAAAAACATTACAAGAGTTACATTTGATTTTTTTAATTTCAAAAAGTAAATCAGTTCGATACTTAGTTGCAGAAAATTATGTATAAAATTATCAGATTTAAAAGATAAAAATATTTATTTGAATAGAACGACAGTGTAATAAAAAAACAACTTACAATTCTTGAAGGTCGGTGATTTGTCATACAAAGTATTTTCAGATTATCTCTAATATGGCAATACTTACATAAACTGTGAGCCGAAAATACCTTAACACCTATTATTGATTTTTCAATATATATTCAGCACAATTACATTTTTGTGACAATTCTTTATTTAAGTAATGTAATATAAAATGTAAAGAATTTAAAGTGTTCAGTTTTATTTCCCTAACTCATATTTTTATTGTGTGATGTATTTTCTATTTTTATTTATGTAGCCCAGTATATTAAAAACACTTTTTCTATGGTATATCGACAATTTTATCAAATGCACTTACTTGCAAGTACAATGTTTTATTCTGTAAATAAAATACTTATAATGGAATTTTAAATGTAACTACTCCGTATAAATCCCTTTTCTGTTAGTGAATTCTTAAAATTCATTTTAGTGTTCAATTAATATTTAATGTAACACTATGTCTGGTAATTTTTACCAGTTGCTCTTTTATTAAATATTAAATTAAAAACTGAGTCAATCAATTGAATTAGCAACTTTCATTAATGAATTTCTACTTTTAAAATTACTTCTTTATTATTTGTTCACAAATATTCATTTTGTGATGAACTAGTAGAGGAGGAGGATGAGGATGTATAAGACCACATCAATGATGAATGATTCCAATTACTTTTTCACGAGCTTAGCGTGGCTCCACCAATGGATTTTTCCATGCTAAGTTTTATTTTGTGCTTTGCAACTTCACAATAAAAATACGTTTTAAAATTTTGCTGTTAGCTCGGCTCCTCCACATCGGTCAAATATAGTTAAATGAAAAAATATCATGTAAAAATATTGTTTAAATTATTGTTTCAATAAAAATAATAATTTAATTATCACCAATATTATGAATCACGTTCAAATGTTTCGTGTATATGACAGAAAAAGAGTAATATTTTATAGTTTCTCCAGTGTACACGTAAAATAAAAACAAATCATGTTCATGAATTCATTCAGAATATTCTGGGGGAAACGACTTGAAATTATCATAATGTATTTGTCTTGTCAATAAGAATCAAACGAGATTGGTGAACTCTGTAGTTGGTGTAAGTCACCAAAAACCTGATTTAATATCTTAGAGCAACCAAAAAATACATGTTTTAAAAAAATCTCTTAAAATTTTTATGTTAAAATCTTAAATTTTTATTTCACAATCAGATATTAAAAATAAATTTTAAACAAATTGCTATTGCCAGGATCATCCATTGTTAAGTACAAAAACATCCATGAAAAAGTATAGACAAAATACTCACTTTATATTACAAGTTAATGACGATAATTAATCGTCAATCTGATGAATTAAGACATTGCGTTTCATGTACGTGTCTGCAAAAGTATATACAAAATCACACAATTTCACCATTCCACTCGTTGGTGCATTAAAACAATGAAAACTACGTTTTATCTACAACGGACTAAGAATAATGCGCAAAGATTTTTCTTATAGAGGGGAACCAAATAATCTATTTATTCCCTCTGTTGGCTCTGTAAGTCTTACAAAACGCGTATTAGATTTAAAAGAGGTAAAAATCACATTGGAATTTGGAGAAATGTCTAAGTATTTTCATGATTGATGTGCAATATAAAGATGAGTTACTCACCAGAAAAACGGTGAAAGACACATTGGGCTCTATTGGTGAGCCGGAAGGGGTTTAATCGTAAGTGATGGACGGATGATACTCAATTTCTATACAAGGACACATGGGCTGCGTTAGAATCGTTTCGAACAATACTTAATTCACATTTAATAAGGATTCAGAAGTAATGCATGGCGAGAGAAAATAGTACTTACAACTTCGTCAATATATTTATTTTACTGTAAATAAAAGGTAAATAAATTAACAAAATTTAAACAATAGGAGTGTATATGTACGTTTTTATCGGCGACATAAAGATCTATCTTTCTTCTACTTCACATCTACAAACGTGTGTAAACCGCCCAGATTCGAGCTTTCCGTGATCGCCCCTCACAAATCCATACATTTTGTGCGCGTACCCTTTCTGAAACGGTGCAGCGGGCCGGCAAACGCGCTCTTTCCCGAACAGGGGAAGCCGAAATGCGCGCTCAGCGCACGGGCACGGAAATCGTCCGGGGGGGAACGGGGCACGGCGGGCGTGACGACTGGGGGCCGACGGGAGCGAAGAAACGGAAGGTCGGACATGTGGGTTTGGTGGGTGACGGCGGTAACAGCGGCAAGAGTGGAAGGGCCAGGAACATCGTGAGAGTGATCACGGACGTGGCCTGAGCTTAGCTTGGTGGGGGAAGATGGTGGTGGGTGGGGTGGTGGGTGGTTGGCTGGGCGATCGCGGAGCGCCGAATTGCAGTGAGAACATAAAAGGACAGTGGAGGGCGGTGGGTGCGAGAGGCGGCGAGAGGGCGGGCGAGAGGGCGGGCCACGGGCCGGGCCAGAGGGCGAGCGGCCGGGGGGAGAGGCGGGCCAGAGGGCGGCGAAGGAGGCCAGAGGCGGGCAGAGGGCGGGCCAGAGGTGCGGGCGGTTGCGGGCAGAGAGGAGCGGTAACAGAGGGCGGGCCAGAGCGGGCGAGAGGGCGGGCAGAGACGGCCAGACGGGCCAGAGCCGGGCCCAGAGGACGGGCAAGAGGGCGGCCAGAGGGCGCGCCAGGGGCGGGCAGAGGGCGCGCAGAGGGCGAGCCAGAGGTGCGGCCAAGGGGGCAGAGCGCAGGGGCCAGAGGCGGGCCAGAGGGCGGGCCAGAGGGCGGCCGAGGGCGGGCCAGAGGGCGGGCCAGAGGCGGCCAGAGGGCGGGCCAGAGGGCGGGCGAGAGGGCGGGCGGAGGGCGCAGTGGAATCGGGCGGGGAGGGGCATTGGGCTAAGGCAGCCTTATCTCGCCTTCTCCCTCAGTTGACAGGAAGGCTCTTGTTCCGCCTGTTGCCTGGGAAGGCGTGCGGGGAGCGCTAAGGCAACGGTGTTCGGCAAAGGAGGCGTTCTGTTAGATTACAGGGCAAAGACCTTCACATTTGAGGCGTTGGTCTTCGTAGGGCGGGTGATTTCGTTGAGTCACTTTCTATCTAACATTCAGACATTTATCATGGAAGCAACACATTATCTCAGTTTTACAAAAAGCAACAGCAAAAGCTGTCAAACTATATTTACTCATAAATTTAGCATCCTCTTTAAAAGGGGAAATCAAATTGCTTCTTTACATAAGTATCATCAAACTCAAACTGACATATGCCTGTCCAACTAGGATAAATGTTGCACCTGTAAAATCAACTCTTCAAAACAAACGTTTCAAAAAAAATTCTCCGAAGACGTCACAACGAATCATTGTTTGTATCCAATACATATATTCAATATGAATTCCAAATAGTCTAATTATATACTATCCTGGAAAATTTTCATGCACTTACCACCCTGCCCAAATAAAGCATTTTGTATTAGGTCGACAATCAAATACCCCAAACAGAAATAAATCAAGACTCCCCAAAGACATCGTCAAACCGCCTTGAAACAAAACTCAACTGAAAACTACCAAACCCTTAATAATCTATCTACACTACCGCTTCCCTAAATCATTAACCAACCGATACCATCAAACTAAAATGTTGTATACAGTACTTGCCACTTCAAAATACTTTGTGAAGTTTCCACTACGTTAGTGAAAATACGTTTCTCACTTCTGTAAGGTCATTTGTTCGATCAGATATAAATAAGGATTAAACCTGTTTTTAAATTTATTTTAAGTCTATATGTTATTACTCTGTCACTTACAACAAACACTTTTGTTTTAGGCGCGACAGGTAAATAATTCTGGATTTTACACTTAAACTCTATTCTCATATTCTTTCAATTTGTCAAAAAATAGAATTTTAACAATTTTTTGGATACTGTAAACTTTATAAGATCTTTGAGGGAAAATTTAGAAAACAGATTAAATTCATGACTTATTGCTCATATACTTCTGAACTCTTTTTTATAGGAAAAATGTTAAAATTTAATCTTACGATGTTTTTGAAAGACCTTCTATACTTCTGCCCCCACGTTTATTCGAATATTAAAGTAGCAGTCTAAAACTGATCATAAGTGGGATTTTCCCCGACGAGGTATCTCCAACCAGCGGGGCAGTCGGGGCAAGATCAAAACTGCTCTCTCAGCATGTGAGGTTGTGTATGTAAGTGTTAGTGAGTTTGTGTGTGTGTGTGTTTGTGTGTGTATAAGGGGGGAGGATAGGACAACGAAGAGGAAGGAAATATCGTGGGCGGTCCATATTAGGGAACTGCGCATCCATTGACCTGATGTTGAACGAATAAATGACGGAAAACTACCGATCAAAGCTAGAATTCCTCCAGGCAACGACTGACTCGATCGAGCTATCTATTCTCGTGTCGAAAATCCTGCCGCCGGTGAGTCTCACATCTTCCAGACTATAGGCACTGCAGTGATATCAGTTGATGCCCTGAGGCACTTGAATTGATGAGCTAGTAAGTACAGCTCTTAAGAGGTGCGAGGAGGTCAAATAAACTGGAGAAAATTACAAGCTTCGAATAATCCGGGAGTTCCAGAAATCTGTAGGGCGTCGGTCACTTCAGCGCGGTTGGGCAGGACCGAGAAAATCTAAGTGCCAGAAGTCATATTTTTGGTCGAGGAAGTGAGATCTGGATAATAATGGATCTGACATGGAATTGGAATGCTGGAAGGACGTGGATGAGCAGAGTGTTATGAGAGAATATCGAAAACAGGCACAGACGGATAAATTTGGCAATGGAGGCGTGGATCATAAGAGAACATGAGAGGGCTTGGCATGGTTGAAAAGATTTTAGGGTGAGTTGCTTCAGGGGGCGAGGAATTTTGCCAACTTTGGGGGAGCGACGGCTAGGGGCAAAGAGAGGGAAGGAGTGAGCGGGGCGGGGAGTGGGGAGCGGGGGAAGAGCGGGACACGGTTCTGCACCAGCGCTCAAAGCTGTCCGACACGGACGGCGACCCCGCGCTATGGATTATTCGAGACCGGTTTTTAATTAACTCGGTTGAGGGGCGACGCCACGGAGGCGGGGCGCAGAAGGGAAGGAACCGCAGCGCAAAGAGAAGACCACTCAAATGGTAGGGGAAGCTGCTGGTATCCTCTTTTCAAACTCATTTGTTTTGAAGTTCGAGGCAATCTAAGGTAAATGAAAAATAAAATATAAATGCCTTCATTAGCAGCACATATAACAAAACATTTTTGTGATTCCTCAATTTCTCTTCCATCTCCTCCTTTTCTTCTTAAGTTTATCTTAGTGCAGTAGATCCAAAGTATGTACCATATGCTCAGTATCTTTCTGGATTTTCAAATGTTTTTCTGTCTATGACTGTTTACTATCTCGCGTACTACTTACGTAGTATAGACTAAAACTATTGTAATGTTGCAAAAAATTGGTCTGTTTTATAAAATTATTTAAGTTTAAGACTTCCCTTCTTTACATCTGTCGTTGTGAGCACATTTTCAAACGAGAATATGCACCAAAAGCGCTTTCTATCAGCAAAATTTCTGCTAAAAGTTGCAAATTCAAGCTGTCACTGAAAACAAATGAAGATTTAAAATTTGTTTTACTCATTGACATTGACATCTGCTTAGTTTTCTTTCATTTCGACTCGAAAACACTTCGGAGAGTTAGAAAATTTGGTAAAGGACGTGAAGGCGAGTTATTTATGCAATAATGGCGACGGAAGCTTTGCTTAAACAAACAATGGAGGCAAGAGCAAAGAGCTCTGATTATTGAAGTTCCTCAAGGAAAATGTCAGGCACAAAACACCGGTTGCGCACCTTGAAGCGTTTCGCTGCTTCTGAAGGCAATTCTCAGAAATGAGTTCTCGAGATCTTTCGTTTCATTCTAATATTCTTGCGTAAGGGTTATTTTGTAGAGAATTAATGTACTTCAAAATGTCAATGTGTAATGCGGCAGGTCTCATTTTAATGTGAGGACAAATGTTGATCATACGTCCTACAGTAATTCTCCTTATGCGTTGTGACAAAATTAAAATGACATAATAATAGTAATAATCGTAATATTTTTTTAATTTACGTTTGTGACATTTATTACTTAATTTTATCAAACAAAATAAATATAATTTTCATACCTGTACTACGGAAAATAAATTATAATCAAGTCGACGAATAGGTTAGCGTCAGATCTCACTATCCACCGGGGGAAGGTCATAGCCCCCTTGTGCGGCGGATCATGCGTTACACCTACGGAACCAATGACTATTTGCAGTCACGCTTGAAAGCTCAAAATAAAAAATCAATTAATTTATTTCTGGAGAGCAGTGGGTGTTATAAATTCAGAGTTCAGGTGACACGCAACCTTGAGGTTTAGAGCGCGACATTTTTTCGAGTAATACCGAAGACGCTGCCGTGTTTGAGTGCATTTAGGGCTCCGTGCGCTACTTTAAGCGCGAGTTGCGCGCGGACCCGAGTTTGTGCTCGGCAAGGCGCTGGGAAGAAGGTTTTTCTTCGATTTCCCGCGCGCTCGCTCGTCGACACAGCGCCCGCCAGCCCTCAAAGAGGCGATCAACTCGCGTTAAGTAGCAACACAGCCCCGAAAATGGAAGAATAACATTAATATGAAGCTCATCTACCTGGCTGCTTCGGGCGACAGCCGACTGGGGTCTTATGGCTGAAGCCCCAACCCTACCGTTCGAAGAATATTAACAACTTTATATTTTGTCACCATGAAGTTTATCGTTTGTTTTCATAGTCATTGGCCAACAGGTTTTGATATATCTTCCAAAATATTTATTTCCCCACAGCGGTTTTTCTATTACTATATTTCATTTCTGCGGGTTTCAATTGTTAATACAATTTTCATCAAAGTGTCAAATTCTGCACGCCCTCTTGAAAATACTTTCGTTTACAGGACATGTTTGGTAAGTTTGATGTATCTCTCTTGGATGGCCTGTTGAAGTCTCAACGCTTTTACCTACAAAGTGCTAAGTGTTCAAATTGGACTGGCCAATCTTTAAATCTATATTATTAAACTTTTTACTGGATTTGGATGGATAAAATAATGTATGATACATTTAAATTATCAATCAAGACGTTTTAGTTTCAGATGCTAACATGTTTCTCTTTTGGAAGAAAAATAATTTCACCTTCACATTTAATGATTTTGAATTTGAACAACAGTAAAAGTCTAATCTACTTGATGAAGACCTTTGAAATCATTAATATATTTAGATCAAGATATGAACAACCCACGACAAAATTACCAGATGTCTGCTGTCACCAGTAAATTTCATGAAACTATGTCTATGTTCGTGGAGTGGAAAATACAATGAGAATTTGATATGATTGGCTTCTCATACCATCAAGAACCCCGTCAGATCAGCATCTCATAAAAAATTATCCATTTCTCATTATATTTTATCTCTTAGAGAAGAACGGAAAAACAAATTATCTCCTTGATTTCATTTAAAAAGCACCTGAAAGGTGAAGCTAAAAAGGCAAACTTTCTTTGTCGCCTAGATTTAGAAAGGAATAAGGCTTTCATACAAAAGGAATAATATTTCCCTTCATTTAAACCTTCGAAATGGGCAAGCCAACTGTAAGTCGCATTAAATTCTTTAGTGACAAAATTTATTTTCCTCTAACTCTTGCGTCGTTAATGACGTGGCGCATGTGCATTCTGAAACATTGTTGGAATTACATTAACCGTTACATCTAGCGCTCAGAAATATAAAAACGTTGCTCAGATGCTTCGTTTAAGATGTAGATGACAACTGAGAATATAAATTTCATAAATTTATGAAACGAAAACTAATTTAATTTGATCAGAAATGTCTTTCTTCAAAGAAAGACGCCAGTCGTTAATGGTTAAAGGGAGCCCGAATGTTGATGATTATTCAAATGACGATGCTTTGTTTCGTGGCGTATCACAACTTCGAACATGTAGCCAAGGTGGCGAACAAAAGGATGGAGGCTGTGGTGGAAAAGATTAAGAAAGGTGAGACGAACACAATAATTTGTATATAATATCCGAAGTGCGTGTGAAGTATCTACACTTCCCACACGTCCTGCTGTCGGGTTAAATAGGTTACGGACGGAATTTTGGAAATGATAAAGAATGGATAGATGAATACAAGATGTAGTATGAAATGTACAACGCACGTATGATAAATAAGATGTATTTGTGAATAATGAATTACTTAACTAATGAGACTGGCATGGATGGCCGAGGTTGATAAAAGCGTGTACCGATTCAACGATTCGGTCCGAAGAGTCTCAGGTTAGATTTACACCTTGGGCATGATTGTTTGTGCCTTGACTCTCGTGCTTATGATGTCGTGGATAGCCTCGCGTTCTGCTGACCTCAGATCAGAGGACTCCGCAAGTGTGTTGGTGCGTAGTGTTTGGTCGAATACGCGTCCCATCGAGACGCAAAGAGTAACCGGCTGACGGATGGAAAATGTCTTAGGAAAAAAACAACAACCAATGATTGGACATCAACAGAGAGCAATAAACAACATTGCACACAAAGATAAGTATTATAGTAGTTTACCTAACGAGGGCGCAAAACAGGCGATTCACCCACGAGTTGTGTTGGTCGTTCGAACGTAACAAGATCGACAAAGTGTCGAGTGCGGGAATCACCTCGCGCCCCTGAAGCGTATACTACTTTTTAACAACGCGAGCGAAACGCAACGCGTCAACTAAAGGAACATAAATTAGGTATCCAATAGCTAGAAATAACTCGTAACATTATTGTTAGGAAATAATTAACAATAACGTCACGGCGGAAAACTATTGCAAATCGTTACCGATACTTCGCCCACGCTTCGAAAGCTTTCTCACACTGTGAAAAAACATAACTGTTTCTCACACGGAAAAACAATCACGAGAAGCCACGTTCGCACGAGAAACTATTTTTTATAACTTCACTATCCTTCCCTTGTTTTGGGACCTTGCGGTTTCGCCCCCGCAGCGCCAGCGCCTGCAGTGGCCGCGCCCTCCTCGCGCAAGTCGGCGCCCGGGGCTGCTTGTTGACTGGCGCCGCTGTCGCTAGCCACGCCCATTCATCAACGCCACCGCGCTCAGCCAAATCCGCTTTCTGTCGATAGCAGCGGCCCCGATTGCCTTCGCTTCCACGAGATTTGCCCTAGTTCCAGCGCTGCTCATTCGACTCGAAATTTGTTTTTGCTTACGTTCAACTGCGCACGCTCTCCACATGATACAAGCGAACGGGTATAATCACAGCCGAAACGCTCCCTATGGTGCCAACCCCATAGAATAGGGCCCGGGCCATTGGACGAAATGGTGCGTACTCTTCGCCAGCGCTAAAGGGAGAAAGCAATTACAAATACAACATGCAGCATGTACAAAAAGGAGTAATTACAAATTTGTTCGTAGTCGGCGGATTTGAATATATATAAAAAATGTTCTCATATATTTCAAATGTTCCAAATTGTCCTGGACACAATGATCAATACTGCGGTTTCCAAGTTACGTAGTACGTAATTCATGTTCCCTGATGTTGACTGTGATTACTTTCACTTCCAGGAGATTTGCCTTAGTTCCAGTGCTATTCATTCGATTCAAAATTTGTTTTTGCTTACTGCGTACGCTCTTCACAAAATACAAGCGAACAGGTATAAACCCAAGAAAAATGCTGTCTAGGGTCTCAAATCCAGAGTCGGACCCCGCATCGGATCAAATCGTGCCCCCAATTCACATGGCCACAGTTTCAGGAAGAAAAGAATTACACACACAGAATTAAAAACTGTGAGTTTAAAAAAATACTAATTACAAATGATTTCTGAATTGGTGACTTTGCATATATAGCCTAAATATCCGCATATATTTCAAATGTGCCAAATTCTCCTGTACATCATAATCAATGTTGTAATTTGGATGTTACATTGTAAATACTTCCCGTTTCTTAGCCTTCTAAGTTCAACTCTAGTGATTAAGACGTTCAAACGTATTTATATTCAAACACTACAGAAAAGAAAAAGTCAATGGTAGTAGCAGACATCTTGCAATTCTCCATGTTATGGGTTAAGAAATAAGCAAACCACAATAATTCAATTTTAAAACTTATTAGAAAAAATTGTACCAAAATTTAACTTTCGGGAACTCTTTTCCATCTGCAGTGGGAAACGTTGCTTGGGTAACCATGTGAAGATGGGAAAAGTATTCTCCAAAGTAGACTTTCGAACTGTTTTGATCAAAATGAAAACTTTGCGCTGTAATTTGATTATTCCCTAATCCATATCAACAACAAAATAAAATGAAATGAAATTTACAATCTTTCAAATTAAGTTTATTGTATAGTTTTAATGTATCTTTAAAACCACACCAGTCTATAAAACATCCATAGGAATAAATATTAATGAAGAGTAGATAATAATTAGTTATTAAAAGTACTCTAAAAATGTGATAATTTAGCCTTCACATTTGTATTCTATTGTGTTCAAGTATTACAAATGTCTGTCGCGAAATTATCTTCGCTGTATCAACATTTTTTGCTCTTCTGAATGGAAAAGGAACAATCACGTACATAAAATAGTGTGGTATAATTAATAAGATTTTCCAGGCCACTAATTTTACTTCTAGTTGTAGATTGTAGAAAACTTTTCGTTTGCCGGTTCTTTTTGCGCCAAATGCTCTCTTTTTGTGAATTCTCGTTGCGGAGTTGCCACATCGTGCGCCAGAGAGTGAATCTGAAAGCTTGTGCCGTCGGAGGCTCCAAATTTTAATCTTAATCCAATTTGTTTCGCGGGTAATTTAACATCAAGCTACTTGGGAAGACTCGAAGGAAAATAAAGATATTTGCAGGATTGCAGAGAGAAAAGAGGAGAGAGGAGAGCGACGATGATGCCGCGAAATGAGAAAGAATTGTGTATTCTTACATCTTAACAAGATTTAGCTTCGACTTCAAGCGAAGTGAGAAAACTCCTGCGGATTATAGACGTTTCATTAAAGAAATTTCTCATAAATTAAGACGAAATCTTGTTACTTTTCCGCAGAAGAATTTTGCTGAGGCATATTATAAATTTCAATTCTTTTAGATATTAAGAAACAAGGAGAAGGTAAACAAAAAATTCTTATCGTGTTTACAACGCTTGTTGCATAAAATACGGCGAGGAAAAATTGGAAAAGAAGAATTTCAAATTAATGAGAGAAAACATTCTTCCTTTTGTTTTCCAAATGTTTTCTGCCTTCGGAAAACGCTGTATAATTTTCAAAAATTATTTTTTGAAAAAAGCAAAACTAATCTTTCAAAATAGACATTTTGACATGCTTAGAACTTACTGAGTTATATTGCAACTTATATCAATTTGAAATGAAAATACACTGAAATGAGTATGTTTGATACAGTATGTTGGATGAAATTAGTATGTTTGAAAAAATAATCACAACGTGCATATTAATTTTATTAAATGAAAGGGGAACACATCTGTCAACTGCATGAACTGAGATATCTATTTGTAAAAGGAAGTTATTTATAATTATATGTGTCACAAAAGAATTAATATCATTGGAGTGGAAATTTTCAAATTTGATACGCAAAATTCTGAGCGATAAAGAAGCAAACGTAGCATACGTGCAATTTCTACATTGTACGCCGAAGAGTACTAAATTCCATAATAAATACATATAATAAAATTTATGGAGAATCGATGCAGCCAAACTTTGCTAGTACTTGCTACTTTACGAGCCTAGGATAATTAATTAAATAATAAGTGAATATAGGGCACACATAATATGAAATATATGCATACGATACATATACTTGATAAATTATTGAAAAAATCAGAAAATCTAGAGCATGTAAAACTTACGTTGGTGTTGAAACTCTGACAGAGTGGACATCTTCGTATGAAAATTTAGAGTATTGTCTTATATGAGATATAAAACTCCACCAATAATATACACTTTAGTAAGGGTATGTATTGCAATTACTTTAATTAGAAAGTGAGTGACTTCGACAGAGATTTTGGTGTGGGGACAAGGTAAGGCCAGGCAAAGGCATGTGGGGGTACAACTGAATATAAGAAGAGCTAAGCATTTGGATACTATTTATGAATTCTCTATGTTCGTTAGAAAGTCCAATGGGCTGATATTTGTGTAAATCATTACGTACAAGCAAATTTAAATATACATTGATAATATTAGAGTTGTGTAATAATAAAATGAAAATGCAAGAAAGAAGCAAAAGGAAAAGTTAATTGCCTTCAGTAAATGTCCAGAGAGAACATATAGTTCAAATAAATTACAAACAAATTTAAATACATTTTTTGTTCGTCAAATTTCCACTTCGTGTACGGAAGTCTACGTTAGATTTGTTCTGATATACTGGAATTAGAAATCTTAATGCAAAATATGCAAATATCATTTTGAATTGTGGATTGAGGCATTTTTTTGTTAACAAATACGCAATATCATAAAAAATTGGGAAGTAGACTCGAAAGTAACACAATACAATCCTTGTAACACCCTTTTCAATTTGAATGCGATGGCAAAACTGTAATGGAACTAATATCGGAAACAATGTGAATAATCTCTGCAGCTTCACAAATTGCTCATAAATATTTAAACGTAGTTAAATCTGAATTGAGAGTAACAAATCCGATGCATGATTGTTACGTGCACTGGTCAACTCATTATACATCTACAATGACGGAAGTGGGAATTCAATCTTTAGGGGTTTTGAATGTTATTAAAATGACCAAGAGCAAATGCAATTTTGTCATTCATGAAAAACTATCCTGACATTTTATCTCGAATTATCAATTCTAACCTACAATACACACACAATGAGATTGTTTTATAATACATTAGAAATAATTTAAATATTACTTGAAGACGTAAATTGAAAAATATGGTAAGAATTAAAATTTTTATTGAATAAAACCATTATGGTCTCTATTATTTTCATTTTGGGGTTAAAACGTAAAATTTAATTTTGTCAACGACAATTTGTCAATTCCAGAACTATTGTAAGCCTTGAAATTAATGCCATTATTTACATTGTTAAATGGAGCCATTTTAAACTCACGCCCTTCGAATTTACCAAAATTATTTACTTTGCGTGGAAACACAAAATCCATTTGACTCAGATAATTATGACATGCAGAATCTAAACAGAACAACACCAGCAAAAATGGCTATCCAAAAATGCCATTCTTTGGCATCGACCGAAGATATGAAACTCACATTAATCCGTCATCCGCTAAGAATCAGACAGCAAAACCAATAAGTTTGCAACAGTGACATGTGATCGAATCCTTCAAAGAAGCATTCTTGTATATGACAACATTCATACCCCGAGCAAGATTATGTTCTCCGATATCTTCTTTCACAACAATACATAAAATCATCCATCACATCTTTACATAGCGGCAGCGCCAACGGAAACACCTGCGCCAGCGGACTGCAAGCACGGAATAACCACAGCAGGGCGGCAACAGTCGGAGCAGGCGAGTTGCATTATTAAGAGCAGGGTCCCGTTGGCCGGCGCATTATGGCGCATATGGGAGCAAGCAAAAAAGGTCTGAGGGGTCGCGATCTATCAGCGGGCCGGAAGCGGCGTCGCGCAGTATTTACGTTGACGTAAATCACAACGGCAAGTAGGATAAATAGGGCAGTAAAATATGTGCAAGGAAAAAGTCACATCGAATAAGTGGTCGGGGGTGTGCGGGGGCGCGCCTGTTATAAATAGTGCTCCATTCGTCTCTGTCCTCCGGATCGCGGTCAGCCGGGATGAGAGGGAGCCGGTTGACGGAGAGTGAAGAGAAAGGGTTGGGGAAAAAGAGGCAAGGGATTGCTGGTGGAAAGGCTGAGGGGAATGAGAGTGCGAAGGAGAGAGGGACAGAGGTGAGGGAGGGACGTTTGGGTGAGAGAGGAGTAGTATTGGGGAGTGAAGGGGGTGAGGAGTAGAGAGGTGATGGAGAGGAGGTAAAGGGATGTGTGATGGGAGTGAGGAGAGAGGGGCGTGGGTGAAGGGAGTCTGACCGCTGCGCTGTCAATGGCGGGCGCTCCCCCCTGTCCATCGCTCCCCCGCCCGCCGGAACCGGAGCGCGATCGCGCCCATAAATTTGGAAAAGCGCGTGACGCAACGTGGGGCCGGGGGAGGGGGCGGCGTGGCGGCTGGCGGGCGGTGGTTGCCTCATGCAACAAGTCCGCTTCGGGGAAGTGCCCGTCAGGATGATGGCGGCGGTCGGACCGCCAAGGTCAACGCGAAAATGATAGTGTCAATGTTCATTTTGTTTGCTGTTTTTTATTGTCGGACGAAGATAGTAAATTGCTGAGTGATTGGCGAATCAAGAGAAACGATTCTGTAAAAGCTTTTTAGCCTAGGTAATTTAAAAAACCTCAACCATTAAAACCGATTACTCTGAACATTGTGCACAAATGATAAACGAGATATTTAAAAATATATTTGCACAACAAGCTTTAATCCACATATTAAAGAAAGTCTACGACGTAAAGAAGTTTCATTTAACAAGTGTGTTCTATAAATTTTGATATTGTCATATTTTCTAATAATATCTTTTTTTATTTTAAAACTCAATAGAAATCAAAAGGAAATCTATTTCATTGATAAAATAGAATTAAACTGTCTGTTTTTAATCCAAATTACACAAAAAATAGCATAATATTAAAATAATAGTAGCTGGCTTTATTTAAAGATCCAATTTTATTGAACAGATTTTATTAAGAAAACAGTCTCTATCTTTAACATTGTAACATTGTAGTTGTACGAAAACGCCCAAAGAACTTTATTTACAATTCTTGAAAAGTTATTAAATTCACTGAAAATAGAAATGCCCCAATTTTACAGTATCGAGTCGTGATGTGAGGGAAGCATTTGACAATTGGTGTCGCTCGACATCCCACCCCACCTCGGAAACACCCACTCTCCCACCTCAACCCGACTGAATGTTTCACCCGGCGCTCCGGGCGGATGTCATCAATTTTATATGCGAGTAGCGCACGTTTGATGAAGACACCGCCCAATTGGCGCGATTCAGTGTTTGCGTTGCATGCTGCGTTGTGGAGTCTCTGCTTCTCCGTAACACAGCTCTCTGAATGTATTTCCTAATACATTGATTCAATGTGAGGTAATCCATTTGAGCCCAAGGTAATTTTGCGCGCATAGTGCTCGCCCATTGTCACCACGTCAGAGCTCGCACATTGTTGGAGCTCTCTAGTAGTCGCAACTTTTAGTGCTAATCTATTGTTATGTCGCTAAATTATTCTACTAGAGCTTTTCAATTATTTCAAACTACATTTCCTACCTTGCATTGTATAATTTAAACCTAAAATCCACAAGTACAAAAATCAGAATCCGTTTCCGTAAAGACAACTTTCGATCACCAAATACATTTATACTAAAATCTATGAACAAAAAATCAAAGTTGAATATATTCAAAGCCCTTTAAGACAAATTCCCGTCAAAATATCGTGCAAAATAATTAAACTACATGTATAATCACCATTAGGTAAAGGTTACAGTCAGCTAAAATATAATAGCAAAAATTAATTTAAAAAAAATCAAATTGTTAATTTTATGTATCAGTCCTACTTCCTGAAAAGCATGATCTGCTGAACAGGAAACGAATAAACAAAGTTGTTTTAAAAAAGCGTTGGAAAGCACCAACCTCTGGTTATTTCAGTAAAAAGTTGTGAAACCGTTAAAACTTGGCTGCATATGCCCCGCCAGCTTTGGCAAAAACCAACTATCGTTTCCTAAGCCCTGTTTTAGGTGAAGATTCGAACCGGCGCAAGCGTTAAATATAGCCTGGTCAGGAGTGTACAATGTTTTTGTGATCTCGGTCTAATAGACATCTTGCAATCGGTAATAGAAAACACTTTCCAGTATGTTTCTTTAAATATGTCTCCGCATATTGACACAAAATGTTGCATATAAGCCACAAATTGCGCAAAAGAATAATTGAGATAAGAAAACACACTCTTGATTTTGATCGTTTCATTTTTGGAATAGTGGGCTCAAATGGATTAACATTTGCATGCATTTTTGCTGGAATGTTTGCCATTTTCTTAAGTGCTTGTCATCAACAGCCCGTAATCTATCTGCAGAAAGTAAAGAAACAACAAGGTCATTTAACCCATTGGTGCCAATAAGTTTCTTCACAGTAATTTCATTTAAACTGTGAATAACATCATTTTAGTATTCTAAACGCGTGAGACACGAAACTTTTGATAGAAAAGAATTGGAAAGTGGTTTTCTGAGATGGATCGTTAATGACCCAGTCAGCATATACATCATAGAGAGAAAAATAGTTTACGTTATATTTTTTCTATACATTGTTAATATTTAATTATAATACACTAATCTTATTTACTAAAGTAATAAATACTTTCTTTTTTTGTTCCAACACGACGCGCACCAGCGCCGTGGTTTTCCAAAATGCAATAAATTTCCTTCTGTTTTGCGTACTGAGAGCGATATATATCATTCCAACGTTTTCTTGACGTGTCGGCTAAGAATATGAATGCAAAAGACAAATGTGAATGGTTTTGCAACAGTGTCTGCAATTTCTTTACGAAACTGAAAGTTATCTAAAGACTGTCTTTATACTAGGTGTCACGAATTGTTCATAGCCACATCAAATATTAAGTAAAATACTGGAAAGTACCATTTATTCCTCAAATGCCAATTCTGTAACAAGCTGTATTCTGATTAATTTGGCCCATCTTACCCTACAATATCCATGCATTTAATACTAACATCTTCAGAATGTCACAAAAGGCTTATTAAAAAATAGTTCAAAAAATCAATTGGTAAATCATTTTTGGAAGAGGCTCTTGTTGATGAGGATTTAATCACTGCGATTAGAGAATAGACTTAAAAAAATTGTCTGATTAAGTCTAAGTTGATTCTCGAATGGATACAAGCTCTGACACAGAAGAATTTACAAAATTGTCTGCATTCTGCCCGTGCAATTGAATGCTATGTGTATCGTCCCCGTTGAATGCTCTATCAAGCCTAATGCAGACGGTTCGTGTTTCATCCAGAACTCTACCTGAGTTTGATGCAATTTTTTGCTATGACGATCAGGATGGCTACACATTTCACCTCCGGAGTCTCCTTCGGAGAGGATTTCAGCAATGAGGGAAGTAATTACGTCCAAATCTCATTCCACATTTGTTATCTCTAACAAAAGAATTTCGTAAGTACTTGATTCCTTATGTGACCAAAATGTGCAAAATATGACAATGCGAACGCCAAAATGTATGTAACGCACAAGAATTACCAAATGTGAGGTGAGATGTAACAAAAAGTCTTATTTGCCCACGGAGCCCATCACTTTTTTTTTACAAGTACAACCACACAATTATCAGAGATGCCTAAATAGTTCATCCATAATTTAAAAGACTTACATTTTAGAATTGTAGAAATACAAAACCACTTTACGTAAGTCTTTTGCCTCTCAAGAAATAAAAGAGTTTTTCGTAACTGGCGTGAACACACAATAATGAGGCAACACACGTGCGCGAAAAGATGATCGGAAATGCGATAAAGATTAACGAGCACGTGTTGAGAGTAAGACATGCCAAGAATACATATCAATGGGATGTCGGATATCATTGAAGATAAATATTAGACACATGTAACTAAGCTTGAACAATTTTACTACGTCAGGTGACTATGACGGACCAGTACAGATAATGTTTTAAAAACATTGGCTTTTGGAAACAACTAGAGAAAAAAAAGCTCGAGTTTGAAAAACACATTATAAGTTATACTAATATAAATCGAAATTTTGTGAATTAAATTTTGTAAATTAAATTTTGTGAATCAAAAACCGATATTACGACGAGGCATTAAACCATAAATGTAAAGTCACATTCTAATATAAGTGTACGAAATAGTACATACGAAAGCACCACACGTATAAACATATTGCATGAAGGATGTCAAATACAATGTTAGCCATTGTACTTAATTGCAACCAAATGTATCAATGAATGGTAACGCTCACTAATTTTAAGGCGAGGAAGGTGTGTGAGTATGGGGGGTAAGGGGAGGAGATTCGTGTCATTATGCTTCCAGTTCAGGTAAACCAGATGTGAAAAGCGATTTACACGACGAAATAGTAGCGAAAAAACTACTCACATGTTTACCATTCATGTTGTTTGAGTTCAATGGGCTATTCTCGATCTCGCTGAAAAGTAGAAACTGCATATTCACAGCTCTATAGTAAATTAGTCATGTTAAATTTTTAAAGACAAATATCCCTTTGCAATAAGAATTTCAGACTGACCAATTTGGTCAACCAGAATATAGAGAAAGTTTAATGAATCGTTATCTACGATATAAATTTTTAAAATAAAAATAAGTGTTTTACAGTTTATTCGTTTCAGTTAATCGTGGTTCAATGTTCTCGTAATAGTTCCAAAATATAAAAGAAGAATTTGTTTTCAAATTGAAAAAAAGTCGTACAAAATTTAAAATTAATGTCATGATACGTAAATACGTTTTTTAAAACAGAAACTGAATAACCTGTAAGTTGATAATGACACTGATACGTTATCATATACACAGACTAAATCACTATTCCGTACAAATTTTCTTTGACATCATCGCAGAGCTCTGGCGGTGATTCGCCATTCCTGATTCTAAATATTGCAATTTTATATTAGATCAACTAAAGTAACTACAACGAATAGTTTTTGATTCGACCAATACCAAATAATGTCCATCTTTCATATATATTCCTATCAGACTTAGGGAGAGGGTAGAGAGAGATTCAAACACGTTTTCTTCACATGTATACCAACTAGAGAGCGCATCGTTCAAATATTCACATACTCGGGATTTATATTCACAATATTTACACATATTACATATATATTATTACCATTATTACATTCAATTTACTAAAAGCTGCACAATATAGTGACCTCACAAAGCAATATTTATCCAAACAATCAACATAAAAGAAAACCAGAAACAAAGCATCAGAGCGTATAATCACAACTGGAATCGAGTGTGCTCCAATCGGTGTTTCAATAACAGGAAAAGTAGTGCCCACATCCGGCGTTATTTCACATCGAAAATAATAATGAGGATAACGATAGCAATAATTGCGTTGCAGGCGGCCTCGCGCCGAGACAAAGGCCTCGCGGGGACGGTGCTCGCGGCAAGCGGGGGGGAGCAGGGAGCGGAAATGGCGCCGTTACACAGATGATTAACTCGCGATAATTAACCGGGCGACCCATTTGAATTTCAGAGGGGGCTGCCGCGGACCGGACGTCCCTCGAGTCGACGCTCGGCGGACGCCGAGTCGCCCTCGCCCCCGCCGCCCCTCTCGCCCCACCCGCCGCCTGGGCCAACTCGCTCTCCCACTCGCTCTGCTCCGCTCCTACTCCCTCTCCGGACTCACTCTCTCTGCTCTTGCTCCCTCTCTCCACCACCCCACGTCTAAGTCTGCGTCTGTTCCCTCCTCTGCCTTCGCTTTCACTTCAACCTCCCCACCACCACCGTCCGTGCTTCAGACTCCACTCTCACTTCAAGTCCCTCCTCAACCTCCGTCCCTATCCAACCAATAACCAGCACCACCAATGCTCCCGCGTCTGTCTCCCGTCCCTGCATCCGCTTACGATCCCACTCCCACGTCCAAGACTACGTCTGCTCACACCTCCGCTTTCACCTCAAACTGCTCCTCCGCCTCCGCTCACATCCGTTTTCTCTCACACTACTCTCCCCTGAGCCAACGCCTCCGCGTCAGCATTGGTCTCTGTCCCCGCCTGCACTTTCGCTCCCACTTCCTCTCCCTCTCCTCTCTTCATCGCCCCATTGAGTCTGGTCCCTCCCCCGCCTCCGACTCCACCCCCATCACCGCCTTCGATCTCACCCAAGCAATCCCACCCTAACGCCTCTGAAGCTCCATCCCCACCTACGCTTCCGCTCACAGTCTCACTCCCTCTGCAAGCCCCTTCACTACCCGCCCATCCACGTCTGTGACTGTTGCGGCCAGCGCATCGAAATTAAGCAATAGCCATCACTACCGTTACCGCATCACGTTTATTCCATCGCCAAGACCTCAGCTTCCACATCAAGACCTTTCTTTTTCCCAAACTCACTTTCGCCTCCACTCCCATTCCGAGTCTCTTCACCTCCCTGACGTTCAAGTCTGCGACTGGGCAGACCTCCGCCTCGTCGTCCACCTCTAGCCCTTGCCATCACCACCGCCAACGCGTCTACACTTGCTCCTACCTCCGCCATCGCCACTTCTGCTTTCATCTCAAACCCCTCCTCCATCCCGCTTCCGGTTTCACTTCCACTTCTACTCATATTCCAAGTCCCTTCACCATCTTTACGTCCAAGTCCAAAGAGGTTCAAAATATTACTTTATGAGCGAATTATTATCGTTAACGTCCCAGGATTACAGTAGAAAATCTCCAGAACAACTCATGGCTGCTACTAATTATTAAGAAAATAATGTAGTATTTCAGAAATAACGACCGTAAATCATTACAGAAAATATATCTCTAAATTTATGGGGATAATGAATGTACGTGCTGTGTAGACTCGAAACAGTTTTTTCATGCTGATTATCTTCAAAAGCCATTTCCTAATCAAAAACTTTTTTACAGTTACACGAATATTTCTCTCTGACGCCCCTCTCCTAACGGACTTAAGCAATTCTTTGTAATTCACGCAGTTCTGTGTGAATTTCTCCGAAATGAATATTACAACACTAATTCCCAGAGCATTTTTAACAGCGTCAGTTATGCGAAGTAAAAAAACAGACAAACAATTTCCCTTTGTAATAAAGACCGAAACATTTCAGCAGAACACTTTAAAACTGTCTTCTTTAGAGTCTGGACAACGCTTCAAACCCGTAGCTTTGCTCCGCTGCTGTGTTGCTGGGACCGCGTTCATCCAAACTCGTCGCCCTGCGGCCTCCACCCTCACCAAGCTCGCAGTCTTTGTCCTCATCATTCTCACCATCCCTACTTTCTCCCTCGCCCCCATAATCCTTCCACGGCTTACTCAGTCCACTCTGCAAATACTCCGTCTTCACTGAATTATATTTACCAGTATTTTTACAATATACCAATGTTATTTTTCGATTTTTATAAAGTGGCGTCTCGAAGTCACGCACGAAAAATGGAGAGGGAAGGTAGACTCCAATAGTGAGCCGTAAACGTGAGTGCTGTATTCACTGTTGCAGCACTTACTGGTGTCAAGCACAAACTAGCTTCATTAACTCAACTGACTTAACTTGCATAACAGTTTGAACCGTAACCCATTATACATACCACTTGTGTAAACTTTATCCATGTGAACCATCCGTTTGTCAAAAATACCTCCCCTCATGCCATATATGTCTCTATTTCTTCAATCACTCTCCATCTTTGCTGACACAATTGGCGCTAATCCTTGCGTTCTAGAAGCTGGCTGTGCAAACGCCACAGCCACACGCAAAACACCAAAAGCCAAACGACAAAACGTAAGGCTTCCACGCAATATCAGTCACCCTCCGCAACATTACCTCGACCTAGTCCATTGCAAGCTGCATTGCTTAGTAATTATCAGTTCAAATGTTGCCTTCTCACAATTTACGAGCACGGCGGAATCCCTGATGTCTTTTAGACATTATCGTCGCAGTTTCTACTGTTCTTTCCGGTGGCACAACTAGCAACATTCCCTACCTGAGGCGTCTGCTTCTCTGTGCCGTCATCATAGTTTACCATCGTCTCCTCAAAAAATTCTGTCTCGTAGTGCCGAATTCATGATCTCTCGTAGGGCCGATTCATGAGTCCTTTTTTTCAAATGAGTAACCACCCACACTATTCTTAATGTTCTAGATGGTTAACCAGCTATGCAATCTACGAACACATGTTTACGTGACATGGCAGATAATGCCGATGATTCTTTGCAACGTCCGCGTAACGATGAAGTTTATCTGATATGCTGATAATTCATTGGAAATCTACAATTAAGAACAATTTAGAAGGTGGTTTCGTTTCCTTAAAATTACTGTTGTAAATAATCATGTTCTTCTAATCGACGAAAGAAGATACGTAGAGATACAAAGAGAGGCTTACCAATTCCTCGTCTTATGAAAATGCTAATAGAATTATGATTTTATGTACCTTCGTACTTTCAGGTTCGTTTTATAAGATTGCACAAGGTATTTATTTCTTTATAATATCTTAGAAACAATATTATTGTAGATATAAAAATGTATCTAAATAAAATTAAAATGTGTTTAGACTGTCTGCTCAGATCTCTATAAAGTTTGTCAAGCTACAGTATGCCGAACAACAAAATACGTAACTTACAACGACGGTTACAAATACGGTTACAGTCAACGACCAACGTAAACCACTGTTAAACACTTCACTTTCCGTCAGCTGACGGAAATGCAACGTTTAACATTTTCGATTCCTTAAGAAACACTCAATTCTGATCCCTTAAGAGACATCTAAGAAATACAAGCCTCCTTAAGCGACCACTCATTTTGAAGAATTACTTACTGTTTAAGCATTTTTTCTCATTCCTTAAGGACGGGCCATTAAACTCACAACCACCATCGCCACCACTATCGGTATCCAACATTCCGCTACTGCATTTCCCGTCTCCGACCTCCCAGAGGGTTCTATTGCCGGAAACTTACGCTCCCCTACCACCACCATCCACACATCTCCCTACACGGCCGTCTTCTCGTCGAAGTATAAGCTCAACCACCGCTGCCATATTTGCGAATCTCCCTCCACCGTCATTCCGCCAGTGGTATTACCTCAAGCAACTGAGCCACTGAGACCGTTACCGTCACACTCTCCCACTATGCCTGGTGCCCCTGCGCCCGTAACACCGTTGCCGCCACTGACGTCACCAGCGCCGCCTCCACCACCTTCACCGCCGCCGCCGCCGGTCTAATTTTCCGAGAAGTGACACGGGTCGGCACTCGCGAAATAAAACGTAAAAGCCGGCTGCAATCGTCCGAATTAGCCCTGGGCGTAAAACGAAACTCGCCATGGCCCTGCTCTCGCAGCCCCGCCCTTCCCGCCCC
>BOPP01000181.1:53646-88608 GCA_017312745.1 Gryllus bimaculatus
CAAAGTTTTCGTAGCAAAACGAATCAACCAATACGTCGCCGTACTACCGTTTACTCGCCCCCCCTTCCGATTTTTTTTCACATCGCCGTCGATAATTAATTTTTGCTTCCTCCACCACACACCAATGTGAAAGCGGAAGTGCCATAGACATAATCACACCCCCCTGATCGCGGCAAACCAACAATTCCTTTATTTAAAACTCTAGTGTTAATTAACAAGCGCCTTCAAATTTATGCGTGAGGCCCAATATCATATGTAGTCTGCCTTACTACAATATATATGTCCATCACTATTAGTTTATGCTTGGAAACATTGCACAACATTCTTCAAATGCACGACAAAAGAAAAGTCAAAAAACCTTACAATGACATATTAAGAACGCGCTTCATGTTTCATTTCTATAGATTTAGAAAATGAGTACATTATGCATTATTTATAATACAGATTGTCTTTTGAATTGGCAATATCTGTTATATTCCACGATAAGTTCATATCATTCGACAATCACCATACAATAATTTCAACTCCACCAATAAAGAAACAAAACACCAAATCACTTCAACCAAGTCTTTTGTTAGTTTCAGAGGTTGATTGCATCTATCTTCAGAACCTAAACACACATATCAAACTCCATTACCGCTCACAAAACCATTATTTATCTGTCTACAAAGATTATATCATAAGTCCACATTTCGTATCTTTTCACCCAATTCAGGTCTGGTAACTATTAAAACTAAGCAAAACAGTGCTCCGTGATTTTATTAACGTTTGACATATATTTATTTGCGTCATATGTGGTTGATTTGTTGTATCATTTATTCCCTTTAGTCAGTTCTAGTGCCAAATATAAAAATTTATCTATACCAATCTTTCACAATGATACTTATATTTCATAAATATGGTAAAATATTCAGTATCTAAAAGATATTTCATAATTTAAGTCATGGAAGCGAGTGAAACTATTAGTTTCGGCCCACCGGTGACACCCAATTAACACTGCATCCCTGACATGTTAGTAAGGAAATAAATTTATGGAATTGGATTTTCTTTTCATCGTTAACTTTAGTTATATGTATAATTCATATTTTTAATTTACTGAAGGTTCATAGTGGTAGTACCGCGTGTCATTCTTGGTATCGTGTAATAGTCATCTATTATTCTGAGTGATAGCTATAATAAATGTACGCAAGAAGTTTATTTTCTCTTACCTTCTAATTTATTGAAAAGAGTGGTAGATTTTACCACATGGGAATAGTCAAAGACGGTCCAAATATTGGTTTTGAATTTTAGAGACCCTCATTTTATTTTAATGAATGAGATGAAATTTATTAGCGACATAATTTTTAATTTTTGTTTTTATTAGCTATTGGACAAGAAGTATGTTAAATTAGCACAAAAAAACGTTATCATCACTTCCTTTGTTTCATTGCTTGTTTGTCCTTGTTATTTGCGACATGCGACATGCAAATGCATCAGTGTCAGCTCCTTCTTTACCGTGCTTTTGTCATGTTAGTGAAGCTTTAATTGATTAAATGCATGACCAGAACGAGGGAGTCTGTCACATGAATAGTGGGTTATTGCATAACTGACGAACTGAGTACTATGTGGTGGGATACAGTCATGCAGCAGAGTTTTCGAATATGGAGCTGAGTGCGTACTGTAAATTCCGCGTATGTATGAGCTTATTTAATCGATTTGAACTTCAGTTTATGCCATAATCTGACATTAGTCTACCGTAATGATTTAGCAAACCAGTCCCGATGAAATACTTTGTAATAGGTATATTCTGGCCGATCTCCAGGCGCGAATTAGCTACGTTTTTAATATGCGTAGCGACTCGTACTAAGGTCGGATAATTCAATGAATAGAGGAAATTATACGCGTGCATACGTAATATCATAAATATATATATTGAAGGAGCGCTTCCCTAATCTGGGACTTACTTTGCTTTTTATCGCGTACGTTATCGTTCCGATAACTACAAAAGCTGAATTAAGCTATATATTTACACGGCAATGACGTGAGGTAATAGAGTTAATCCGGAAAGGCTAGATTGAAAATTTCTATTTGTGACAAAAATGAGTTGTTATTTTGTGTACGACGTGCATAATTCAACTTTTTTAACGGCCTCCATTTAATTGAAAACAAGGTTTATTTATTTCTGTTGTTGACTGAACGAGGAATATATCGTAGCAATTTTCAGCATTTCTCTATTCATACCCCAGTCACGACAAAAGAGGAAATTTTTAAATTTTATTACCCGAAGTAATTATAAAATTTGCTTTTGGAAAGCCCAAAAATGACGAAGATATTCGCCTTAAAATTATTTTTATGGAAATAAATACTCTACAAATCCCTGGTTTTCCAAACATTTACCGCACTAAGCAGTGTTTTATGCTATCTTAATGGTTTTGGTGGGCTCTATCCCAGCGGATCAGGAGTAATAGGTGGTTGTTGAATAATAGAAACATAATTAATTAATTAATATTATTATTATTGTTTAATTAATATTACTCATTATTTGATGTCTCAATGAAAAACATTCTTCATTATACGAGGTATATTCGAAAATGGTAAAGCTACCTTTTTTCAAAAATTGTACAAAAGTTTATTTTAACCCAATTTGGTTTTACCATGGAAATTCATTCTTAAATTGAATATTCACGATATTACCGCCAAGTGCTTACAAGCACTTATCGAGCGTAGTTTTGTAATTACCATCTATCAAAAAACTTCGCCCAGCTAATCGACACCACGACTCCACCAGGCATGACATTTCGTCTCATCCTCATTTCCAAACCGCATGCCCCTACTTTGTTTTGCAACAAAACTGTACTTGAAAATTTGTGGGAAATTCCTGCTGAAGCATAGTTATGTTGTGAACCATCTGCTTCTCCATAATTTTTTTCATCAACTCTTCTTACAATGCATTGAAGACAATAGAATGCCGAGCCTCATCGAGAAACATTCTTCCCCATCATCACTTAACGGGTCATTCACCTTAAACTTCTTTAACTTGTAGATACATTTCGGCCGGCTTAACATTCCTTGCGCTTCAAAATTCCAATCACGGTACAAATCTCACAGTCGACGAAGAGGAAGCAACCACCTTAAACTTTTAATTGTGTACAGAAAAAACTAATGGGAAGTACAACAATATCAACGAAAATTTACCAATTGTAGCGTCAGTGGAAAACATAGAGGAAGTGCGCATTCTCAGGACACACACCGAAGCTCTAAAACTGTATAAAAGGTTCGTATATTGCAACTGACAATGAGTTAATGCCATTAAAACGAAAATAAAATAGTATATTACACTACCGGATAGTGTCATATACCTTCTCAAATAACGAAAAGTTGCCAAAAATAGTTTGAAAACATTCATTCATGAATTAATTTCTCTTTTCATGAAACGCCTCCAAAATGTGGTACACGCATCATACCTCCGGCAAACAGCATTGTACATCCAATATACAGCTCAAATACTCGATTTTCTATATTTTGAATTTGGTTTGTCTCCCCCGCCGTCTGACCATTGCACAAAAGGCTTCCTGGCGCCAGTACTAATTTTTTCCGCCAAGGCCCGCGCGAATTGTTATTTCCGCCGCGAGTGCAACCAAGCCGAGGATTAATATAATAAAGTCAGACGCTTTCCCCATGGCCCCCCTCCACACGGCCTGCCACCTCCCCACCCCATCAACGCCCCCTTCGACCCCGCCGCCATTTGCATATTAAATTGAATCTGCCGGTTTTCGCATAAGGAAGCCAAGGAACGCTTTCTAGAAACGTGCGTATTAGAAGCCCGGCGGGAGGACTAACCCCTGGAGAAAATGCGGTGCCGGGAAAGAAAAGGATGGTGGGGCGACGTTGTAGGAGAAATGGTAGATGGGTGATATATTTTCAAGGCATGATATAGGTTGACCCATTTAGATTGGAGAGTGTTTGTGATGGGATGATTGGGATATTGAAGGAAGAAAAGTTGAGAAAATCTGGCTCATTCGATCAGGCATAGCGCACCGAGCCCGGGGCGGCGAGCGAGGACAACTCAGACCACTGAAAGACGAGAAAGCAACTGGGGTCACGGTAATTTTATTAAGCACACACCCCTGCAGTTGCAGGTGTCGCGGCTATCAGGTTGATGCTCATAATAAAAGGAAGCCGGGGAGCGCAAAGAAAAGAGAAGCGCTGGGCAGGTCATATCAAAGGAAGGGGTAAGTGAATGCTTCAGTAATTGGAGAGATAAAAGGAAGGTGGCACATATATATTCGGGACTCAAGAAGCGGTTACGTCATGGCTGATGTAATATGCTTAATGTAAGATACAAGGAATCCATTAAGGTACTTTTGAACACCCATAAATGTAGTATACTTTAGTATACTTTTTAAAATATATTAAATTCTAAAATACATATATTAGATTTTGATTCTAAGTATTTTAAATGTTATATTTTATATGCATACATTTTATTGAATTTTGAGTAACACAAGTAATAATAATAACATGTTATATTTATGCCGGTTTATTAGATGTTATGAATTAAAATATCAATAGATGCAGACATCCAATTCCAAATAAAATGTTTTATTGATTAGCACTCAACTAATTAGAATTAATGAAACAGTTTATATGGAAATAATTGCATATAAATAATATATATTTTATAATAATAAAGTTGTATTGCGTGTGTTATAATAATAATAATAATAATTATTATTATTATTATTATTATAACACACGCAATACAACTTTTACTTGCTTTAACATAACATTTTAATAACATTCTCTTTGAATTTAAGAATTTTACTGTGAGGGGAGTCACATTTGCGGTTACACATTACAAAATGGGACAATGCACATTCAACTGCTAAATTGTATTTTACACAATGCAGTATATTCACTGAATAAAGAATAAAAGAGAATAACCAGTACCCAGCTACAGTGTAATGAAGCCTTACTGAACAGTGTGATATGAGTTTTCCAGCTATATAAATACAACTTTCACACAAAGTGCTTTATTTTTTCTCCAAGAACTTCAGTTAGAAACGAATTGAATGACATTTTGATGCCCTGTAAATGCCACGGTTCTCACTCAGTTTCAAATTATTTCCGCAACTATTCATTTCGATGTTTTAATGATGTGAACCGTTAAAATATTAATTTCGATTTTCCATCTGCAATATGAAAGGGACTATCACAAACTGGAGAGCGCTCAAGGGAAGTCCGTCCAGCAGTGAAGTGCAGCACCACCCCAGCTGCTCCCGGAGAAACAACTGCAAGTCCACTCGGGTAAGATACACAAAGTAGGCGAAGCGGGCGCGGAAGGGGGCGCGTCGGGCTGTCGGAACAGCTAGCGGAGGGAGCGGCGTGCGCGATAGCGGTCCGAACGGGAGCGCGGGCCGCACTCGCCAACTGGCCCTCCTGTATCATAGCCTACCCGCGCCGCGCCGCGCCGCCGGCTAAGTTAAACTTGGGCTGAAAGCTTGCCGCGCAACCACGCAGCGCAGCGGGAGCGGTAATGAAGTTAGAAAGTGGACAAGCCAGTAGCCGACGAAACTGCCCGGGCGGCCGCCGCTCCAGCGACGTGCTCGCGCTGCCCCGCCGGCAGCCGGCGGCGCTCGCTTTGCGCTGGGTCCGAATGATGGAAACCAGGCCAAACCGAACTCGAGTTATTCCTTGATTAGTGCTTCCGTTCGCGTAGACAACTTTGGTCGTTATCTCCGTGAGTGTAATCCATGTGTGTACCGCGGGAGGTGTCGGTCATGTTTCCCCGATAGATGGTGATATCCGGCTCCGACCAACACGTCGACTTGCGGGTTTACCCCAACCCCACACCTAGCCCCAGCGAGGGCAAACCCTAAGCACCTGCCTTCTCTCCTGGTACGTGTGGTAGCATAGTGCATGTAAGTGGAAGAGTGGTAAGTAGAAGGTAAGAATAGAACAAAGAAGAAGGAAAGAAAGCGTGGGGTTTGTGGCTCTTCTATTGTCAGATGAGATTAAACATTATCGAATCACAAGTTCAAAGCCCAAGAAAACTTTTTTGAAACCTTTTTTTCTATACAATTAGATATTATACCGAGTATAATACATTGTAATAATGATATTAACGCATTAGTTATGTTTATTTGTGTATTTCCATAAGACTGAATGGATGAAACAGTATTGTAAACAGTTTCAGGGACAAAGTCGATATCGATTGGATTTTTGTTAATTTTCCTTTAATATGGTATTAAGCAAATTGTTAAATACTTTACACCTTATTTGAGTTTCTCGTTTACAAATGCCACATTTAAATGTGCACATTACGTTAATGAGTTAAGAGTAAATGAATAAAAAAATTTCATTTTGCTTCAAATCTAATGTTAATTAAAAACATGCGATAACCAACACGGCTATCAAAAGAACCAAAATAGTCCTTACATGGTGATGTGATGAATATTTAGCTGTATGAAAAGAAATAATAATATCTCACCGACTAAAAGTCACAAAACCAAGGTAGTTTATTTGTTACAAACTCTTGTGCAAAGTTCCCTTTTTTTACTGTATCGAGGGTAAAAATGCGTTCGCATATCTTTCACATTTAGTAGTCTGGGTTGCTACACCCCAATTCATAACGCGGATTAGTTTGTGTAATTTAACAACATAGATTTCACACAAAAGATCTGTTATTGCCCTAAATATTTATCTCTCAACATTGACTGAAGAGTGCCACTGTAAAATATGTATTTTTGAAGTTTTGATCGCATGTTCGCCTTTTGGACACATCGTGCATCGCCGTAACGGCCAAGTTCCGCGCAAGCGGGCGTAGAAGTGCTAATGACGAGATTGTAAGGCGCCACTTTGTAATTTCATTAGCAGAATACAGTTATTCGTGACAGACCCAAGTGCGCACGGCTCGTATCTAGGAATGTAGTTTCATTACTAGTTTAAGTGGATAAAGACATCTGCATTTACAGCCAAGCTGTTTCTCAAACCAAAGCAGTTGATCACTGCGAACAGTTATGGTTTTGAGTATCTAGGAAAAACCGTCTAAAATGAAACTGAAGTTCTTAGTAATAATTACATTTATGTTGTGAAATAACATCTGGTACTTTTATTACATCTGTAATTTCAAAATGTACTGCCCGAAAAGAAACAAGTATCTTTTTAATTCGAAATATCATTTAGACATTTATAGATAGATCATTTAGTAATAAAATCTCTCTTTTCAAGCTGCGTAGAAGTTCTTTTTTCCAGATTTTATGGTAGTAATGATCTTATTCCTAGTAGGTGAACATAAAATTGACCCTCACTTGTGCACAGCCTTCGCTTCGAGCCTATTTTCGTTAATTTGATAGCAGTATCTCACATGTTTTGAAAGCTATATCAAAATTTAACTGAATGGAATTGAACAGAATTATATTAAACACTTTGCAATATATAAATGTATTTTGAAAGAGCATATTTGAAAGAATCAGAATGGACTAATAGCAAGTTTTCGCAAAAGTTGTAATTTCAGAATAACTAATGATTATTTCATAAAATTTTGTTTGATATCATGCCACTCAAATTGAGGAGAAAGAGTTCGTACTGTTCATATTTGCTCTTTTTCTGTTCTATGCCTTTATACGAGCTTACATGTTTTCCAATCATAGACTAAAAATAATTAAAGTCACGAGATGTTTCTGACAAAATACTCTTGTACTATTTCAAGTGAACAAAATTGATATATTTAAACATGTATAGTTGATATAATTTAAGTTATATGTAAGAATCAGGCAAATCAGATCTATAAGAATAACAATAGATAACTGAACCCAATTTGAATCTAAAAACAATTACCTTACATTCATTACTGAATATTAACACGTACTTGAAACAAAAGAAATGTAATTTTTTCTTTAAAGTGAATAAAAGATAATGAAGTGCCAGGAGTACCATTATTTTCGACGTTTCATGTGTTATGGTTAAGACGAATTACAAACAAAAAATTGTATTAATTTGAAATTGTACACTTTTAACCTGTCCTCCCGCCATCTCTCGATTAAAAAGCGGAAGAGAGAAACTCTACTCTTATGTAAACACATTTAATACGTCGCCGAAAGTAATTACATACTTCGAAAAATTGCGCTTCACGCTGTATGATTTAGAGGATTCAAATCAAGGATACTTCATTTTCCGAAATAGATAATCTTTAGAAGCGTCAATCAGTTTACGACTCACAGATAAATTTCACTATCAAACACTTAATTGGTAGGCCTGAGACAAACGAGCACATTTAATGTAATTGCGGTGTTAAGAAGTGAACAGCGTCGTTTCGAAAACAGCCATTTCTCTTTCGCTATTCCCTTAAGCAAGCGGGGGCGTTCTCTTGAACTTTTCTCCCCCACCAACCAGCGACGTGTGTCTTCATTTGGGTGTTCGTTTCTTGGACACTTTTCAGAGAAAGACGGTAGTGAGGGGATAGAACGAAATGGATGGCGAGGAGATAAGGGGCGACACCTAGAATTAAATGAAACAGGGAAAGAGAAATAAAACAAACGTAGAATATGTAATAAATGTAAAATGTATAAATAAAGACAAAAATAATATCCACAATAACATCCAATGAGGTGAAGAATGGTGGAATATTAAATGAAAAGTGAACAAAATAATGAAACATTTTGTTAATCCAAATTATTTATACTATCAAATGAAATCCTCTAATTTTGCGCAGATTTACAAGTAAAAGAACTGTTCTTTCTACTTTTAAATTCAGTTCCGTCATAAAATTGGAACAACATATGAGAAAGTATGTTGTAAATATTCACTTTCAGCTAATAGTTGTCTGAAGGGTCCAAGGAACTCTCAATATGTCGTTAAGGAATACGAGGAAATGAAAACATGTTTCATCCCGAATCCTGTGTTTCTTGCAATAATTATAGGGAATAGGTCTACGACGATCGTATCGACATATTTCTTGGTTCTGAGGATAGGAATGAGATTGATATTCTGCAGACATTTTAAATAGTGTAAATTGTCCTACGCGTTGGTACCAGTTTCTCGCCTCCTTATTATGACAAAAATCTGCGAAAATTATTTTAGGCTCTGCAAGAAATCCGAAAAATAATTTAATCTGTGAGTATTGAAGAAATGATTTGATTATTTGCTGATTTGAGAGATACTACAGACTACTGTCTATGGAAAATCGCACATCATCTGAGACGCGTAGAGAGCATCAGGGAGCTCATGCGGTGAACAAAGCCAGCTCTCAATAGAGGTGGCTTCTCTTAAACCAAAAAGCCAGGGTACCCGCTAGGGATTCGACTTCGAAAACAAAATATCGATGGTAATATATCGCTCAAACGCACTGATGTTTTTAAAACTGATTTAATAACCTCTAACTGCAAATGTACGTTCTAACATTAACGTCCGCGCGTGGAAAAATCTAATTTTTTAAGAGGTCTTAAGTAAATAATAATAATAATAATAATAATAATAATAATAATAATAACTGAATCTGAGCGTTCAGAATCATATCAAGGAGTTAGAAGTTCATTTCAGAGTGGAAGGTTCGGAAAACAGGGTGGGTGCTCTACACCTTCGGCTCATGATTTGACTGCAGATGTGAAAAGGTGTAGAAAATACTAAACTTCAGAATCAACTCTCCGACGCGAGATAGTCTAGCTCATAACAGTTAGCTTTCATCGAACAAATGGACTGATGATAGGATCTATATTTCAAATATATTTCTCATTCTGATGAGATTATTTAAATAGATCCACAAACAACTTTGAAAAAAGACATCGAGGAATACACATCGATGTAAAAAGCATTGCCTGCAAAACATCGATTCCAGAAACTGTGCCCGCGGGTGCTTTCATAAAGCTTACAACAAGTGCACTCAGGGGCCGCGTGGCGCGCAGCGGCGAGCAGCTCGCGCAGGGCGCCCGTTCGCCAGCTGCGACTGCGCGTCGGCCTTCGCCTCCGCCGCCTGCGCCCACATGGGCTGCGCCGAGGGCGAACCCCGAACCCCTTCCCGGAAGCTATTCGAGGGCAAAGCACCTAATAAGCCGCCCTCGCGAAGCCGCTTTGTGTCGGCTTATTTGCCGTAAAAACAGGAAAAGTGTGTGCAGTGAATAGGTAAGATCTTTTCTTGTGTTTCAGAATACGTAACTCACAATCTCTTCTTAATACGTAGTTGAATTATGACTCGACGTACCGAAGAACGTGGATGGTGACATTCGAAAATCATATTTTCAATTTTTTTCCCTTCCAGACTCAGGAATTTTCATGGGGGAACAAATTACACGATTCATTTTATAGAATTACTGACGTAATAACAGCGTCTTCCCTTGCTTCTGCCGAGATAAGAAATAAGAGAGTTCATTAAAATGTGAGCATGTGGGATAGGAAGATCACACGATGACGACTAGAACGTTGGTAAATGTGGATAGAACGCGATGTCTCCCTGATAAGCCAGTATTTAATGATTCCGGTCGCGAAAGTACACGTTTTTGGTCCGCAGTGAATTGACGCTCAAGTTCTGCCACTGCCTTGTGGGCTATTTTTATTTGAATCATTATGGATATAGGGTACTGAGGCCGTTGCAAGATCAGGAACATAGATGAAATAGATATCCCTGTCATGTAACTATGGTTCACGTGTTCATAAACACATCTATTCATTTACCTATTATTGTTTTATAACACCAATATTTCATCATTCCCTGAAGGTATGAAGCATGTTTATGATCAATTTCAACAATCATGTTTATTTCTACGTACAATATACAAAAGAGACTATACGATACCGATATGTTTCTGATAATTTACAATGTTTAGGAACATCATTCAATAAAGTAATAGTATATCATCAAAAACGATGTGTGGCGGCAATTATTTTTTAAAAAATTAAAATTAGCATTGCTGTAACGTGAAGATTCTAATGAGTACAAACAAATGTACTTGTTGATATATTTTACTGTCTTCTGTGTAGATTTTCTTTTATTATCCTCCATGCCGTCGCTCTTCTTCAACTTCCCATTAATTTTTTTCTACAGCTTCCACTCCCTCCTTTAGAATTCTGTGATCCTGTTCTTTAGTTTCATCGCCCCAAGGGGCTCATTAAACTTGCTCCCCCACATCGCCCCCCTCCATCGCCCATTGTCCCTGCTGCGTGCAGCCCCACCCACGCTGCCCTCATCCCTTCATCGTGGTCTAATGGGTGCGAACGGCGATTGGAAATGTACATTCAATGCGCCATCCTAATTAGGCCGTTCATTCGATGATTCTTCGACCACTTCCAGATCATATTCCGTGCCCGTTGGTTATTGTCTTCGACCTACTTCTGTTAAAACATTCTTTGGTCTTTGGGTTTTAAAGGAATTTCAAAATCTTGGGCTGTAACAGAACCTTTCTATAAGTTGTATCTAGTGAACTTGCCTCTTTTCTTGAACAACTTGCAATATCGGTTTTCGGAAAATAGCTTGATTAAGCCTTCTTAAGGTGCTATATAACTAGAAGTATTAATAAGCATAATAATTTGTGTTGTTGAGTATTGGATAATTGGCATTTGATCGCTAATGTATGCCGAAATTATCTCCTTGTATGTTACGAAATGTCATACCTGTGATTCAAAAAATATATTTTAGCGTAATATCTTCTTTTTATCTTCTCATTTCCAAGATATGTTTGTTACCAACATTACCCTCCGAGTTGGCTTTCGTGGCGATTGGAGAAAGTTTAAAATCGAAAAAGAGTTTATATGTGTTTTTACGGACATAATATTCTGTTTATAGATATTTGTAGCTAATACTTTCAATCAAACATTCCTACAATATTAATATAAACATTATAAAGTTTTCTTAAACAGCCATCTTAAAAAAATATGAAATAAAACCGCACAATTAGAAATTACTTAAAGTGAAAGAAACATGAAATAATAGACATTGATGCCACTTTTTGTATTTCCTTCAAAGAGCTTTTGAATATTTTCATGTTTTTCTCATTTCAGTTCAACTATGTTTATTGCACAAATAGAAAAGCGCACACACTATATCTTGTTCCCGCTTTTCTACCTGATCTCAAACAAATCCGATTTGCGCTCTGTGATCTCTCCATGTTCTCTTTCCTTGGCGATTGGGCTGTTGCTCGTTGTGAAAAGACATCGGGATATTCAACAAACATTCTGTGAAGAGGAATAGTTATACTCGTATCAAATGGGATGTAGATCAGTAAGTTGTATTTATTGGACAAACTCTCACATCTATATTAAAAATATCGAATAACGCAGAAATTGACGGAAAACTGTGCAGTTAAATATCTTTTGTGAGATGCGTCTGGATTCGTTAGTTACCCAGGAAAAGGGAGAAATTCAAAACAACTATTTTACTAATTTTCAGAATACGATGAAATTAAAGGAAAACTGTGCTTCCTCCGGTCATGTGAGAGGAGTCTATGGTTTTTTTAGATATTAAAAAATAACTGAAAAAAAAACGAATTTGATTGTAAAATACAAGTATTTGATTGTGTTATTCCACCTATTACTATTTTGCGATACCGAATGCATCGTTAAATTGCTCATTCCCTTATTATGACACAGCTGATGTGATGTGACAGTAAGGCTTCCAGGAAGAGAACGCCTGCCGTTAAATATTTGCTATTCATTTGTTGTGTTATGATAGCAGCTTTGTTTATACTTTTAGTATGAGAAGAACTGTTGTACAACGAACTTGTATACAATACAACAATGTTATTGCAGTACGTGTGAAAACAGTTTTTGGTAGAATATTTAATTTATTGCCGTGTTATGCGAGAGTATTTTATTAGTCGTTTTTGAGCAATGTTCATGCTATGTTTTTCAAATCAATTTTAAATGGTTTTATTTAGCAGAATCTTTACGAGCACTGCTCCACGCAGCTAATAGACATAATTTACCTAGGATTAAAAGATACATTAATGAAGTATAAGCTACATCGATACGAGATAAGGCTGTTTTATAAGAAACAATACATGGAGTGCATGTGAACCCCACTTCCTGAACAGAGGATTAAGCAATAGCAGTACATAAGGTTTTTGAACAATAGTAGTTTCTCTGTCCCCATACGATTTACCAATATTTATTATACATTATCATTAACGGATTACTTATCTCTGGTAGTTCTGAAAGGCTGACAATAATCTGACAAATATGTCCTTCCTATGAGTAAGGTCATACAACCGTCCTTTATAATGTATAGCAGTATTTGATTAAACTACAAATTTAATTCGTATTATAAACTTCCATTCACCATGAATTAAGTTAAATTGCTCATTTCCTTCAGCATGTCAGTAGCCGCTCCCTAGCAATATCTCAACTAACGCCCAAGAAGTTTGGAGCAAGTATAGATGCTTCGTTTAATAATGTCGGTTATAGCGATTTTATCTTTGAAAAAACCAATGTGCACATTACGTCGCAACGTTAAATTATACGTTTAAACAAATATTTGAAGAGATACCATCACCTCTACTAGAAGAGAGTTCACCACAAAATAAACCGATTTTTACAATAAGTAGTGTGTAACGACACTTTACGAGTCCCCGTTCACAACATCGCGTTGAGTAAACTGCGGGTCATCAACATCGTTTGCGAGCAGATTTCCTTCCTAACGACCGCCCGGACGCAAACTTCCATTTTTACGGCGCTGCGCCCTCCCCTCCGGGAGAGAGCTCAATTATACAGCGAGCAAAAGGAAGGCCGAAAACATCGTCGCAGGCTCTTAGGTCCCAGGCGCCGCGCCGCGCCGCCGCCGCCGCCGCCGCCGCCGCCGGCCCCAGCGCTGCGCTCGCTCCGTTCGGCGGAAGGGGGCGCTGCTCTGTCGCAGGCCTCGCCACCGCCACCAGCCTTTCAATGACTTGTGGCTCGAAGCGCGTCAACCCCTAAGGTCAGTATTCCCTTTAGGGTAGTGCATGCTTTTGACGCGCTTGGTGGAGTTGATCTGTCCTCGCAAAAGGCGAGATAAGGCACCGACTTACACGTTGGCTTGCGCGGTTTTCTCAACCAGATACATCGAAATTCTTCTACAGTGTGGACTATAACCTTGATCAGTCACTGCGGTGGCATTAGTTTATGCTCTGACCCACTGCCACCAGTGAATTTGCAACTTCCATCGCTGCTGTCACCTAGTTTCCTCGTAGTACACTCTATGCTCTCTTCCATTACATTCTATTTAAGTTAACTCTCATCTCACTACCAATTGCATCTCTTGCGTCGACCACAAAGGTCCCCACCATCCCAACGTCATAGTAACAAATTGATATCACCACCATCGCTCTATTCCTCCTCATAGTCACCGTCAAGCTCTCCACAGGCAGCAGCAAAGAAAACAGGGCCACTATCTCCGTCATTATAATTACTGCAATTATCACTACCACTACCGATTTTATAAAAAATCAGAATATCACAATTATATAAAATATATTTCCACCAGATTTCTTAAAAAATATCAAAATTTCTATCATTTTACCTAAACCTACAATCATCGTTAATATAGTTCCCTTCCCCTCTTCCTTCTTTTCCACCTCATCGACCATTTTCACCGCCTCAACATTTCCCCGGCTTCACCTCCATTGTGCCTTCGCCAAAAATATCAACTCTTTCCCCCCAACCATATCACAGACCCTGGTACCCGAATCGCCAGATTTTCCTCAACTTTTTCTTCCTCATATCCCCAATCATCCCATCACAAACACTCTCCAATCATCACCTATATCATGCTCTTGAAAAATATATCACCACATCTACCCATTCTCCACAACGTCGCCCCCACCATCCTTTTCTTTCCCGCACCGCCCATTTTCTCCAGGGGTTAAGTCCTCTCCGCCGGGCTTCTAAAACGCACGTTTCCAGAAAGCGTTCCTTGGCTCTTATGCGAAAAACACGCAGATTCAATTTAATATGCAAATTGGCGCGGGCGAAGGGCGTGATGGGGGTGGGGGAGGCGGCGAGGCGTGTTGGAGGGGGGCCATGGGGAAGCAGTCTGACCATTATATTAATCCTCGGGGCTTGTTCACTCGCGGCGGAATAACATTCGCGCGCCCGGCGGAAAAAGAGTCCTGGCGCAGGAAGCCTTTTGTGCAATCTCAGAGGCGGGGGAGGACAACAAATCAAAATATGGTAAATCGATATTGCTGTATATTGGATGTACAATGCTGGTTTGCGGAGGTATGATGCGTGTACCACATTTTGGAGCGTTTTCATGAAAAGAGAAATAATTCATGAATGAATGTTCAAACTATTTTGGCACTTTCGATTTAGAGAAGGTATATGACAATCATCCGTTAGTGTAATATACTATTTATATTTTCGTTTTTAATGCATTAAATCATTGTCAGTTGCATATACGAACTTGTTTATACGTTTTAGAGCTTCGGTGGGTGTCCTGAGAATGCGCACTACTCTATCGTTTTCACTGACCTACAATTGTAATTTTCGTTGATATATGTTGTACTTCCAGTTTTCTGTACACAATTAAAAGGTTTAAGGTGGTTGATTCTCTCGTCGACTGTGAGATTTGTACCGTGATTGGAATTTTGAACGCAAGGAATGTTAAGCCGGCCGAAATGTATCTACAAGTTAAAGAAGTTTAAGGTGAAGACCCGTTAAGTGATGGAATGGGGAGAATGTTCTCGATGAGTGCTCGGCCTTCTATTGTCTTCAATGCATTGGTAAGAAGAGTTGATGAAAAAAATTATGAGAACAGATGGTTCACAATAACTATGCTTCCAGAGGAATTTCCACAAATTTCAAGTACAGTTTTGTTCAAAAACAAAAGTAGGGGGCATGCGGTTTGGAAATGAGGATGAGACGAAGCATGCTGTGGAGTCGTGGGTGTCGATGCTGGCGCGAAGTTTCTTTGAAGATGGTATACAAAACTACGCTACGATAAGTGCTTGTACATTGGCGGTAAATATCGTGAAATTCAATTTAAGAAATGAATTTCCATGGTAAAACAAAATTGGGTTAAAAAAACTTTTGTACAATTTTTTGAAAAAACGGTACTTACTTTTCGAATATACCTCGTATAATGAAGAATGTTTTATTGAGACATCAAATAATGAGTAATATTAATTAACAAATAAATAATAATATTAATTAATTAATTATGTTTCTCTTATTCACAACCACCTATTACTCTGATCCTGGGGATAGAGCCCACCAAAACCATTAAGATAGCAATAAAACACTTGCTTAGTGCGGAAAGGTTTGGAAAACAGGGTTGTAGAGTATTTATTTCCATAAAAATAATTTTAAGGCGATATCTTCGTCATTTTGGGCTTTCCAAAGCAAATTTATAATTACATTCAGGTAATAAAATTTAAAAATTTCCTCTTTTGTCGTGACTGTATGAAATGAGAAATGCTGAAAATGCTACTGATATGATCCTCGTTCAGCAACAACAGAAATAAATAAACACTTGTTTTCATTAAATGGAGGCCGTTAAAAAGTTGAATTATACACCGTACACAAAATAACCAACTCATTTTTGTCACAAATAGAAAATTTTCAATCTACCTTTCCAGATTAACTCTATTACCACGTCATTGCCGTGTAAATCATATACTTAATTCAGCTTTTGTTAGTTATCGGAACCGATAACGTACGCGATAAAAAGCCAAAGTAAGTCCAGATAGGGAAGCGCTCCTTCATATATATAATTTAATGATATTACGTATGCACGGCGTATCAATTTCCTCTATTCCATTGAATTATCCGACTTAGTACGTCGCTACGCATATTAAAAACGTAGCTAATTCGCGCCTGGAGATCGGCCAGAACTATACTATTACAAGTATTCATCTGGGAACTGGTTGCTAATCATTACGGTAGACTAATGCAGATTATGGCATAAACTGAGTTCCAAATCGATTAAATAAGCTCATCATAACCGGATTTACAGTACGCACTCAGCATCATATTCGAAAACTCTGCTGCAGACTGTATCCAAGTACTAAGTTCGTCAGTTATTGCAATAACCCACTATTCAATCGTGACAGACTCCCTCGTTCTGGTCATGCATTTCATCAATTAAAGCTTCAATAAACATGACAAAGCACGGTAAAGAAGGAGCTGACACTGATGCATTTGCATGTCGCATGTCGCAAATAACAAGGACAAAACAAGCAATGAAACAAAGGAAGTGATGATAACGTTTTTGTGCTAAATTTAACATACTTCTTGTACCAATAGCTAATAAAACACAAAAATTTAAAAATTATGTCCGCTAATAAATTTCATCTCATTCATTAAAATAAAATGAGGGTCTCTAAAATTCAAAACAATATTTGGACCGTCTTTGACTATTCCCATGTGGTAAAATACTACCCAACTCTTTCAATAAATTAGAAGTAAGAGAAAATAAATTCTTGCGTACATTTATTATAGCTAATCACTCAGAATAATAGATGACTATACACCGATACCAAGATGACACGCGGTACTACCCACTATGAACCTTCAGTAAATTAAAAAATATGAATTATAAATATAACTAAAGTTAACGATGAAAATGAAAATCAAAATTCCATAATTTTATTTCCTTACTAACATGTCAGGGATGCAGTGTTAATTGGTGTCACCTGGGCCGAAACTAATAGTTTCACTCCTTCCATGAATTAAATATGAAAATATCTTTTAGATACTGAATATTTTATACCATATTTAATGAAAAATATAAGTATCATTGTGAAGATTGTATAGATAATTTTTATATTTGGCACTAGAACCGACTAAGGAGAATAAAATGAAAACAACAAATCAACCACATGACGCAAATATAATATATTGTCAAACGTTAATAAAATCACGAGCACTGTTTTGCTTAGTTTTAATAGTTACCAGACTGAATTGTGAAAAGATACGAATTGTGACTTATGATATAATCTTGTAGAAGATAAATAATGGTTTTGTGAGCGTAATGGAGTTTGATATGTGTGTTTTAGGTTCTGAAGATAGATGCAATCAACCTCTGAAACGTAACAAAAGACTTGTTGAAGTGAATTTGGTGTTTTGTTTCTTTGATTGGTGGAGTTGAAATTATAATGTATGGTGATTGTCGAATGATATGAACTTATCGTGGAATATAACAGATATTGCCAATTCAAAAGACAATCTGTATTATAAATAATGCATAATGTACTAATTTTCTAATCTATAGAAATGAAACATGAAGCGCGTTCTTAATCTGTCATTGTAAGGTTTTTGACTTTTCTTTTGTCGTGCATTTGAATGTTGTGAAATGTTTCAGCAATAAAACTAATAGTGATGGACATATATATTGTAGTAAGGCAGACTAACATATGATATTGGGTCTTCACGCATAAAATTTGAAAGGCGCTTGTTATTAACACTAGAGTTTAATAAAGGAATTGTGGTTTGCCGCGATTCTGTGATATGTCTAATGGCACCTTCCGCTTTCACAATTGGTGTTGTGGTGGAGGAAGCAAAATTAATAATCGACGGCGATGTGAAATCGGAAGGGGGGGGCGAGTAAACGGTAGTACGGCGACTATATGGTTGATTCGTTTTTAGCTAGGAAAATTTGAGTACAATAAAACATGTTTGTCCTTTATTGTCATTGGGGATGAAAGATGTTGATTTCATATTGAGGAGACACACCAGAGCTAAGATTTAATCAGTATGAATTCTCAGTTAAAATGGAAGGAATTGATAAATGTTTGTAGTATGAATGGCCACCACGTATCTCAACTGAACATCATTCTTTCCATAACTATTATTCATTCGCCAATCACGATCATTTACTATTATCTCACAGTTCTTATTTACATTTACTATTTATCTCATAGTCCAAGTGAAATTATCAGTGTGAATACATATCCAGGCAAGGGTATGACATGAGAGAATAAGCTTTCTTTCTTACAGAAGACATTTGACTCTCATTAAGAATCGTCAACTAACAACAATAATAATTTAATAATAATAATAACCACTCTTACTATTTACATTAATTAACCAGTTCTAGAAAAAATGCCCAACTAGAAAAGCTGTTCCAACTGGGAAAATCCACAGTATATGATTTTAATTGTAACATGTGCAGTAGTGTATTATGGTATGAAGCATTTACGTAAACCTGTAATGCATGTACAAGCTTCATTTAGTACTCTGGTCATTTCGTTTTATCCTCACTGCCAGCCGTTCGCCTAAAACCCGTACGGACGCGAGAGGGACACGGTGGGGTGAACAATGAAACTAGAGTGGTAAAACAACACGTACTTTCTCGTCCGTATTTTCAGGCACAAATACGCGAAAAGTACTCACTTTTCGAGACGTTATACAAGATCTTATTTTAAAATATTTGTTTATGGAACAGATTTGATTCAGGGGAAAATCTCTATTATATTTTAGTTGTAGGAAGACACCTAAAAAACTTTTGCAATATTCGAAAAATTAAGTTTTTCAGCAAATATGAGACCTGCCCCATTTTCTTAAACATTCTTCACACCATACAACAACAAAAAATAATTAAAAACAATACAGTAGTTTTGTTGAAAATTTAGAAAATATCTCACCAATGAAATCACATCACCACAGATTGTGTTAGAAGTAACTTACTAAATATTGAAACACAATTTATCAACTTTTTCTATATTAGAGTCTTTCCATACGCGTTTTTCTGTCACAAAATTGCCGTTTTTTGCCGCAGCAATCACTTTACTATGTATATTACCCCATTTATAGGTACGTATTCGAGATATTAAAAATTGGTACGATAACGTCAGTGTACCAACTTACTATATTCAATTTCATTCGCTCCGCTCTCACATTTCTAAATTTACGGAAAGGATTATTCGCTTACACGATTAAAATAAAACGTCATTGAGTCCAGCCAATGGAAACTTTCTACTGCATTCAAACTAAAATAAAGATCATAATTTGACTCACACTACCACGAATTAAGTAAAAGTTTATCTTTACGGAATGAGGTTTCACGTAACTTCTACTAATGTATATACACTGTATTAAATTCCACTTTATTATTCTAAACACATTATCTGCTTGACAAATATACGTGCTAGGTCTTTGAAGCTACGAGTTTCATGTTATTGTAATAAAGTATTTTTGTCCTTGTTTTTTTCGATCCGGGACATTGTAACCGTCCGTGACACACAGTTTTAATTGGGTATAGCGCGATGGTCCGTGGTTTACACCCCGGCTCCCGTCCCGGCCAGCGGTGGTGCTGATAATCTTTACGGCAGCGCCCCCACCGCGCGCCGGTCACTTCCCGCTCTTCCGCCCCCGCTCACACGTGGCTCCTCCGCCATTCGCTTTCCCCGGCCCGCGTTTCGGTCTCGGCCCGCTGCGACTGGTCCGAAGCGCATCATTTCTCGTTTTCGTTCCCACGCGGTCTCGTGTTACCTCACTCTCGTTTTCACCTCTTTCAGTCTTGCTTCCTCTATGGTACTCATACTTTTCCACTTTCCCTCTCACTCTAACTCTCTCCTTCTCACACACACTCATAAATCCTATCACTCTCTTACTCTTTCACTCTAACGTTTGCTTTCTATCATTCTCTCATATTCTCATTCACTCTTTCCCTCTTTCTCTAGCTTTTGTTCCGGATTGTCTTCGTCTGCAAATTGTTTACATAAGGTGCACGTCTCGTACTCGTTCCGGACAAATTCTGTCGTCCCATCTTCACCGCTATTTAAGTTTGCATCAACATCTAGGTCATTAGCGACCACTATTATATTTAACGGTATGGTAATTGTGAAGATGACATACGTGCAGTTAGGAGAGGGAAGGACGAAGCAAATACAACTATGCCCGGGGCGGGACTTAAAACCGTGATCCTTCAGTCCGAAATCGCTACGGCACTACTACTTTAACGATCTCGGCCATCCGTACTGGCCACGTCAGTCTTGCTCAATTACATCTCTTTCTTTCTCTCTCACCTCTTTGACCTTTTCCCCCTATCATTCTGCTTACTCGCCCACTTACAGTGACCAACTTGCGTATACACCGATTCTGTCACATTTCCCTCTGCTAACGTCTCTTTTAGTTCCAATCTCAATTTCATTGCACAACGGTCTATTCTATATTGGTTTCGTTCCATATAAATTCCACCCTCGTCAAGCCGATTTACTCCTGATTTTCAATCTCTTCCTGCCTCCATCCACGTCAGGACCATTCTCTCTCATAGTGGTCTTTTCAATCAGAACCTAGCTAAATAGCAATATAATAGCATTGTTGTTTTGTGCGCTTCTCACTCTCATACCATTTTCATCATTTTTTATTCCGTCATTATAAAACCTTTCCCAAAACAAATTCCCTAATCTCTGAGCTCATATCTGCTACGGCTCATATTCTCATTCTACCTCTCATTCATGCATTCGTCTGCCTTATTTCCTCATCCGATATCTCATTTTTTACTTACTTAGACATATTGTGCGCACTTTGCATTGTCTCATCTCTATTTTCGCTAATGGCCCGCACGCTTCCCAACAACCCACCTTACCCTTATTTGTTCTAACTTCCACCACCTTCACTGGCTGAAATTGCTCTGGGCATCAACTGACGTCCCTGCAGTGCCTTTAACTGGGAGGTCCTAGAATGGGAGTGACAGGAGCGTCTGCTTCAACTTTCCAGTCAGAGGCAGATTTTTTGTCAATAGCCAGAATGCTAGGTCGAATTCAGTCGCTGTCTGGGCGAGAATTCCACCAGACGACGGCTCTGATAGGTAGTTTTCTGTAGTTTCTCCGATCATTACATGGCGAATGTCGGAGCAGTACCCTAACAAACGGACCAAGGATCGAGCGCGAAATTTCCTCCTTCCTCATCCTTGTCCAATCATCACTCCTTATCCTTACAAGCGCTTCACAACCTTACATGTCGGAAGACCGGTCTGGAGCTGAGAGGTTGTCTCGGCAGTGGGAGACAGTTTGAAGGGCAAAATTTCGGAAGCCGACTGGTAGGTCGCTCTGAGTTTACTATCTACGGATGACAGGACACCGGTACCTCACGTGATACAAACATGCAGTGCACTTACGGTACTAATCTTCATAGCAGTTGACACGCCCGGAAATACGAAATGACTATTAAATCAAGGAATCCATCCATTAACTACCTTTCTTACGTCATCTCGTTTACTGCTCATTTTTCCAAAACACTTGTTTCCCCATATCCTCTTGGTCGTTCCCACGTACTTCATCGTTTGTCGCCACTGCTGTCTCGCAATCTAGCCCCTTTAATATTATACTCGACGTCTCCTTTATTTCTCTTTTCTCATCCCGACTCTCTGTTTGCAGCCATCCACGTCCGCCAGAGCACCAATGACGACCGCTCCGCCCGTTCGTCGTCTCGTTTTTCCCCTCAGCTCTTCCGCTACTCGTCCTCTCCCCCTCATCGTTTGCCGCCGCCTCGCCCGCCGCTGCGGCCCGTTAAACGCGACATCATACTCGCCCGGGGCGACCGCAATGGCGGCAGCGGCGTCGGGGTTCGCGGCAGCGGCCGCGCTACGGCGTCAGAGGGCATTGCTGTCGACCCAACGGGGCTAATGGCATCTTATTTTTCTAGAGTGGATCTACGTGCTTGTTTCGCGGATGCAAGTCGTTACATTACAGTTTGCTTCAGATGTTACCCGCAATCTACACTTTCAGTAATAAATAGGGGCTTGAAATATTCTACCCAAGTGGTTAAAATGTTTCACTTTGGTGCAAATAATTTATTTACTGCCATGTTCAGAGCTAGTAAATCTATGTTGCATACTTTAGATTAACTTCATTTTATTTTATGACAGAGAATAACAATTTTCTCACTTATTACTTATTAAGTTCTTTGTGGTTTAATGTCCGTGAATATTTAATATCAATCTCTTTGCCATGTTGAACTTAAATTGTGAAAGAAACTTCGTTAACGGGTTAAACTTTCCATTACTTCTAAATCTAGTTGTATTGGAATTGATATATTTACCGCTTCTCACATGATTATGAAAGGAAACTGATAAAAATAAACAACACAAAATAAAAATGTTTATTAATGCAGCATATTATTCCAAAATATTTCACTAACGCTATTTCAAACATCTCTTCTCCATTTATTAGTGAATATATTTCGTTATTATTACAAAATAAAATAATTTATGAACTTACAAATTTTGACCAACGTTTCTATAATTAATTAATTATTAACCTATTAAACTAACTTATTAAATGAATAAATTCTAGATGTATCTTCGTTTAGTAACGTAATATACACATACATATACGAGTAAATCGTTTCAAGATTATCAATCTAACCTTCGTAATTGCGGTCAATCCACGGCATGAACTCAAGACTTTATCAGTTCCTCAACCAGCAGATTTCCTCAACTCCATGGGCCATTTCAGCAGCGAACTCATTTCTAAAACATCTGATACACGAATTTGCAATCCGTTTTGACGCACAGCGTATCTCGTCGCTCACTGCACAGAACAACTGAACCGCTGCGCATGCGCTGCGGCCGGTGGCTCAGCGCCGATGCGAATCTGCGCGCGCCGGGGCGGGGCCGTCGCGTCACGCGTGCGCAGAAACCAGCTCCTTCGCGCATGCGACGCCCCCCGCGAGGCCACGCACGCACGTGCTCGCACAATCGCGGATCGACTGCTGCAAAAGGCGAGGTTGATATTCCCTTTTCCATTGTTCAACTTCCTTTTGCAGTAATAATAATGTACGCTGCAATTGCTTCGAACAAAAGAAATCTAGAAAACCTACAATAGAAAAGTATGTATCTGCATTATAAGAAACACTGGTAACTTCAAAATACTGTTTCATGACTTTCAGTACTTGTTCTCAAACACTAATGAAATGAGAGGGCTTTATCAATTGCGATACAATACAATCATTATTTACAGTGAATATAGATTTTGACAGAAATATAGAAATATAAATAAAATGTTTATAATTACCAAAATATGTGTGTGTGCAGCGATGGGCTATAGCTGGAAATTTTGCTATCCATGTAATTTATAAATGTAGTACCTCACAATTATTTATTTTTCTAAAGGTACAAAAATAGTGTCACAAGTGTCAAAATATTGTTGGATACTACATTTGTATACATTCACAAATGTTTGCATTTAAAAGCACTTAATCTTCAAATTCAAAAATCTCCCTATCTTTGCTTCGCCAAGCCAGACTTTATGAATTGTCATCTGCTTTTGATAGATTACATTCCACTCCCAATTCACATTGGTCAAGAACAAGACAATATTCTGCAGATTGCAGTAAATGTGTGCCAGTGTGCAATAAAACTAATCAAAATGTATTTAATATGCCCAAATTATTATCTACGCATATTTTATGACAATTTTCATGTCATGTTCTGTACACAAGAGCTGTAGTGTACTTTGCGAGTTTCCGAATATATATGACGATTATGTATGGCGTATCGTGGTCTACTTTAGAATTTTGACAGTATTGGTGCAGTTCGTTGCAGGTAAAATGATTAACTAGAAGTTCCTCTACATTTGAAATATTGTTTGTTTCAGATTAAGAGAATTATGTTAATAAAAATGTTGGTATGTTGAAATCCATAGTTTTCCACTAATTCCTCTTAATTTATTTTAAATTGACCAAAAGCGCGATGCCAATAATCGTCTGATAGTACACGATCTCCCCACAACATAAATGATTGTGACAAACTACGCTCGAAACATTTGAATCGAGAAATATTTTAATATAAGAAAGAATGCAGAATTAAATCACAATGACGCTCAATGTAGCGTCGTTTATTTAAATAATGAAAGTTTAGCATTTTAACATTCAATTATCGGCTGCAATAGAGCATGCAGTTGCATTTAAACGCCATAAATCGGGAGGTCTATAGTTAGAAACCCAACCGTTTTTCATTCTAGCTTAATATTTTTCCAACGATAACTAAAAATGAATTCGAGATCCAGCTGCTCATGCTGTGGAAGGTGGTTGGCGGTTTCAGTCCGCGATTGCCGGTAGTTAGATTACACCGATCAATATCAGGTGGATGCCTCAGCTGTACACTATACAACAGCCCACGAAAAAGCAACTCTTTCTTCTCTTTTAGTTTCCGTGGTCCGAGCGGTTGACCAACCTCGTATTGAACATTCTTCCGTTAGTCTAGGAGGCCTTAAAGATCCGGGAAGCTGATACGAACTACGTGCTCCCTCCGAGATACCCACTATTTTTGTGTCATGATAGGATATGGAAAACAAAAGACAACATAGGAGAGATTTATCACAATGGCTTCCAAAGTGGAGTCAATTAATTAAAGAATAAGAATACTCAACACCTTATCAATCGAAGAGCATAACAATGATTCAGAACGTACTATTGCTTCAAATTACATATAAATTAAGTTAACAGGAAATACCTGAATTACTAGTCGTAAATAGGTCATATCAAACCAACTTGGAATCTTTTATACGTTGTCAAATACATATACATTAACATCAGTGCATATGAAATACATATTCATACATATACATTATCAGTTGAACATTATCAAAATTTTCTGTAAATAACCTGTGAAATTATCGAGAAAACATATACGATACACATCACACACCAAAACGTCGTACGGTATTACCCTTATGTACTGGGTGTGCCCAGAAGAGCACGGTCCAAATCAGAATTTAGTATCGAAAGAGAGAAAAAAAACTTGTTGAAGACACTGTGAGAATTCTCTCTACTCACTACGTGTTTTCCAATTAATATTAAAAATAATTTCCTTTATAAACGTTTCTGTATAACTTGTTAGTTTTCAATCCCTATTTTCTATCCAATTTTTAGATAGAAAATAATAAGGGCCCTCGTCATACAGAGTGTTTGTCCTTTGAACGAGAAAATCAGGCACTGGTTTTTAACGAGTAGAAAAAATAGTAAACTTCTCTTCGAGCCAAATTTTCCAGTGTCAAGAACTAATGAATACAATTAGAGAGATTTTAACGATGGTAGTGTTGGCTGTAGTGAGTCATGTCATTAATACGGTATGTGCAGACGCTAATTACTCAACGACACTTCTGATCGTTACGCTGATCGATTAGCCAGTTTGGCCCTCTAGTGCATAATGCATCTCCCATCACACTTACGAAGCTTCTTGTAAGTGATCCTTACGAGGAAAGGGGTTCAGCCCTGAGGATAACATGAGAGAAGTGAAACAGGAATTAGTTCACATGTCTTGCAAATTATATAGTTTGTGGCATTATCTCAACTTTTCCAGAATGATTTATGTATTTCTTGCACAAAAAGTCAAGTAGCAATGTAGGCACGAAGGATGGAAATGTTGTTTTAGATATATTCTTTTAACATAATACTGGGTAATACCATCAAAACGAAATAACCTAGGAATATCAATAATGAAAGAATGTGTTGTATATCAGTCAGTTGATATATGCAATTCATACTGCATAATTATAAATATATTTTATAACAATATATGTGAATATAATACAAATAATTGAATAAATACTTACACTTAATATATTATTTACAATTATAGTTTTTCTCTCAATTTTTAACTTCACAACATCCAAATAAATGTCCAAAATTTGGCGCATTATCTATATCTGTTCTCTAAAATTTTATTGAAGCATATTCTGCAGGTATGCGTAATTCTTATTATATATCTACAGTTATTAGAACAGAAATATATTCATATTTTAGGCAATTTGTACCTGATCCCAAGAGTACACACCTATAAATTGAAAAATAATAGAAATTGCTCAAATCCTGTAAAACGTTTAATAATTTTTATTCCTGTAGGGCAATTCGTTTGCATGCAGGTAATACACAATATTAAATTAGCGTAGAATGCAAATAAATCATCGAGTTATGCTCCCAAATGACGTAAAACCTTCATTATAAGAGCCACATTTTAACCCACAAATGAACATCCTCTGAACCGAGAAGCAACGAGGCGCATCACTAATTTGGTCTATCCCCCGGCGCGTCCATTCAACAGGCGACCATTACTTCCTTGCCATCTGAATCAATGAAGATAAAAACCGTTGCCGCCTTCCGAAACACAACCCCGCGACAACCATTAATCAGCGTCGGCTTCACGGAACAGGCGGCGCGGCCCCTCTTTCCTGTTGCGAATAATTTATTCGCATTGGAAGACAGGCGGTGTTGGAGGCGACGGGAGCGGTGGGGGCGACGAGAGAGGTGGAAGGCGAGGGTGGGGTGGAGGAGTGACGGGGTGACTGGGTGGTGAAGTGACTGGGGGCGGGGTGCTTGGGCGATAAGAAGACTCGGCGTTTAGGTGATTAGACGTTGGGCGGCTGTTCGGCGGCGGGTGGCGGGGACGGGCGGGCGCGGGGGCAGGGGCGGCAGCGGGCGGTGTGGCGGGGCGGCGGCGGGGGCAGGGTGGAGCGGGGCGGAAAGGTAGTGGGCGGTGAGAGTGGAGGTGTGCGGCGGGGGGCAAGGGCGGGTGCGGGGAGGTGTGGAAGGGGGGAAGGCGCGTGGGGGCGGCGTGTGACGGGGCGGTACTTGGATGAGACTGTAATTGACGGTAGTGGGAGACCGGCAAGAGCGGTGTAAGGGATTTAGGTGAAGGAGGTGATTTATACAAGTTTTCAAATAGCATTAGTGGTGAGAGAATTGTGAAGTTGGGAGCAGTGGGAATGGGTGTCAGAGGGGAAGTTTCGAGGAAGGGAGGCATAATCGAGGCAGTTGAGTCTTATTTGACCACAGGGACGTTGGAGTTGGATGAGGTAGCATGGTGTATCAGGAGGAGTGTGAAGAACGGGGGCGGTGTGGTGTCTTTATGGCACGACAGTGTGAACGGTGTAATAGAATGGGCAGTTGTACAGGTCTGTAGAAAATGGCGACGAGGGTGGAGATAGAGGTCGTAGTGTGGATGGCAACGAGCAATGGGGGCAGTGTCCTAAGGGAGAGTGTGCGGAAAATGTATGTGCTGGTGAGGATGGAAATCGGCAGGATGAAAAGAAGGTGGGGGCGGTGGGACTGAGGGGAGACAAAAAGTTCAAAAGAAGTGTAAAAAGAACGAACGGCACCACTATGACGGTGGGCGGGATCAGGAGGGTGGAAAGTTCAGCTAGATTAGCAGTGAGGGGCGACTACCGAAAGAGTAGCAGTGATGGGCGAGGAAGTGCAATCAGCGTAAGCGATTAGAACGGGGAAGGCTGGAAGGATGATGGCTTAGGAAGGCGGTTGAGGCGGTGTGCCGGCAGGGGGCGGGGCGAAAGGTAGCGAGTGCGGAGGTACGGAGTGGTAGTGCGGCGAATGGCGGGGGGGAGGAGGCGGCGTGCTGGCGAGAGGTGGAACGAGTGAAGGTGACGTGGCAAAGCGAGGTGAGCGAGCTAGCGAAGGTGGCACGTGAGGTGGCGGGGCAGCAAGGACGTGAAGTACCAATGTAAAAGGCTGTGAGGCAGTTGTCAGGGCAGCAAGGTGGTGGATAAGCGATGGATCTAATGAATGGACGGCGTGGTGGCGGGGCTGCTAGTTGGGGGAAGTTGCGTGCAGCGACCGTGAATGGCGGTTGGAGAGGGTAGCGGAGCAGCTAGCTAGCGGGGATGGCGACGGAGGAAGAGGCGGAGAAGCAAGAAGGCATGGCGGTGAGAATGGCCGGGGCAAAGAGTGTGGTGGGTGAAACGTGGCGGGGCGGCGAGCAAGCGGGGGTGGCGAGGTAGCGGGGCAGGAAACAGCAGCGCGGCCGCAAGGGCGGAGGGCGGGAGCCTAAGCTGTACACGCTGTGTCTCTGGGCCGTGGGCCTTCGGGTTCGAAGGCAGCGCCGGGCCACGGCGGCGTCTGCGGCCGGCAGGAAAGCGCCGCATTAGAGGACAATGGCGCGCGAAATTAGTTCCGTGAAGACGTGGCGCGCGTTCCGTCAGGCGAGACGTTGAGGGACGGCGGCGGGTCACCGGGCGGGCCGAGGGCGGCTGCGGTCGGTCAATACTTTGCCAACCCGCTGCAATGGCCGGCAGCGGGGGCGGGGGCGGGGGCGGGGGGCGGCCTTCCACGCTGTGCAGCGCGCCGGGAGAGGGATAATGGCCGAAAAAGAGCCCCGAAGGTGAATGTGCGCACCTTGGTGTTCGGGTCTAGCTTGTTTCAACGAAGTCGCAGACGAGGCTTTTAAGCCCTGGTGTCATTTTTTTATGGACGATTTTCCCCGTGATAATGTGTCGCAAAGGAATAAAACAAATCTTAAGGTTCTCATCTAAGTTCACTGAGATGAGAATAAACACAATTAATGCTAAAGAGGAAGGAGAGAGATTTAAAACTTTTTTTTTTTCGAATGCAACTTATTGAGTAAGTTGAACGTAAACTTTTGCTTTTTTTGCGAACGCGGGGTAAGATGATAGGACTACAAATCATGTTTTGTTAACTGAATGGTGTGAATATATTTATTGATATTTACTGGAATAATCTAAATAAATAAATACTACTTAAAATTAATATTCCTAGTGGAATTATAAAAATAAAAATATACTAAACTAGTGATTAATACTTATAACCAGAAAATGAATCACAACTGAAAGACAGTAATAAAATTAAATAATTATTATATACTTTTAGTTGTGGCCATAATTGCCAGAATGAAATTGAGTTCGGTTGAATCACATTACTATATATTATACTTCACTCATCAGCTTCCATTCATGTTTTACGCTAAGTTCTCCAGTTAGTTAATAAATCGATTCCATTACCAATCGCCTCATTGAATAATTAATTTTTATTTCTGCCAATAGCTAAGGTCATTAGTCTCGTAAGTGTGGTGCGTATTTTATAACGGGAATTGGCAATGTCTTTTCCGCAGTGGGCGGTGATATCCGGTGTCGAACTACACGACAGCTAGTCGCGGGTTTCTCATTCAGGTATCTCTCTAGCGGGCTACCTGCCCAGCCGGGACCAGCTCTAAGCGCCCTGGTAGTGTAGTGCGTGTGAGTGTGTGTGTAAGTAAGGGGAAGATAGGGCAAGTAAGGGGAAATAAGATTACGCGAGGTCCATGGTCCATTTGTTAGTGCACTACTTCAGCATTGGCCTGGAGTTTATCGAAGAAACCACGGAGAACTACTGGTCAGAGCAGCTGGCGCTAGAATTCACCTCCATATGGCGGTTGAATTCCACCTAGCTATTTAGCGAATCTCCAAATCCTACCACCGCCGGGACTCGAAACCTTGGACCTTCCGGTCACAGCCACGGGAAAGACATCACATGATGCCCTAAGACACCTCATCCGGTCTACGATCTCATCTTTAGTTGAGATCTTAGGGGTACTTGCGATGATCAGTCCTGAGCTCTCGTATTGGACGGTCTGCGAACGTAGGTCTTAGATTTTTAGTAAGTTCCAGTTGAAGAGTTGGCGTAAAACATGCCCATTTAAAATATTAAATTTTCAATCTCCATATGAACAGACGTAATAAAATGAATGTGATGGTCAATGAGTAAATATTCCATGATATGTGCAAAACTAATGAAGCTCGTATGAAACTCAACATATCACTGAATTTTCTATCGATGGTTATTATTTTATTATTTCCTTAGATAGGGATATTTATTCTTTGATGTTTATGGAACCAATGAATAATTTGTTTCTGAAGACAACAAAGACGTATGTGAGTGTCGATTGGCTTCTCTAAACGGTTATTATTGTTTACATTTTCGCGCAAATAAAAATAAAATTAAAGAATTTTGCAGTTCCTTTCTAAAATTAGTAGTTAAGATGATTTTAGTTGATATGAAAAATTGAATAGAGATATTAACTCTAAAGGAAATAAATTACGTGTGTAATATTGAAGGATTTCTTCAGATTATTACAATGATTTTCTTTTGTTTTCAAAATTATTTTGCTCTTAAATGCATATTCTAATGCTAATCCATTTTCAGCCAAAAGGTAAAACGCAACATATTATAAATATTACTCCAGACTCTGATGTATATTTTATGTAAGAAATAACACCACCTACCGTGTTTTTAATGAAGTTGAGAGGTTTAATTTTGGACATGTGTACGTCAAGACCGTCTAATATTTTGCTGAAACTTAATTTTCCGTGACCCGTATGTCTTAAAAAAAAGTTTCGTGAAATGAATCCTTCAGCTGTGAAATTCAGATGCAATGGTTTGTTTGCCCCATGCGCTGTCGACTAATATATCTATGTATGACTAAAATATTTTCACAACTCCGGCGTACTCGTATAATATTTCCTTCTCCATCATTACTAAACAAATACAATTGATCTTATTAGTATATTTAGTATAGTTAGTAAATAGTAGTATATTTTACTAGTCTGTTCAATTAAACTAATTTCAATTTCACGATCCATTAACACACACAATGGGTAGATTGCAGGAAAATCTCCAGCAAAAGATTTTTGTCACCAGTTTTTAAAAATCTTCTTGACTTTAAAATTTAATAGTTTTCTGAATACTTGACTACGTAAGATGAAATTTGCATCGTAACATATCGGCACATATTGTTTATTGTTTAATAATTTTAAACTTGTAGATCTTCCCACAGCTTCATTAATTAAATTTTAAATTTAAGATAGAAACAAAAAGCCCCAAAATATTTTTTAAATATCTTGTTTAACTGAAATACAGCATCAAATGCAAATTGCTCTAAATGATGGAATTTGTTCGTTAAATATAGTCCACCGCTATTGTCATATCTTCCAATTTGTCCGTAACTTGCAAACATTGTATGCTAGCCTTGGAAAGTAAATTCAGAAATATATGACGTTTAAAATATACTTCTTTATTCTCATGTTTGTTTGAATTCATTTCATTCAAGTATTTTTCTGTAAGGGTCATTTAAAAATATACTTTTTGGGACTTTCTGCAATAATTATCAATTTTACATTAATTTTTACAGTAACGGAAATAGATAGAAAGTGTTTACACTCCAATCACCAACAGTGCTTTGTTAGAATGATATATGTGATTTTTTAAGTTAATGATCGAGGAAACAATACAATAATATAGTCTTGTATTTTCTTCAACATTTGTGTTTGTTAACATTGCTGAACTATTTACCCCATTTTGGAAAAATTACTCTTCTGAAGTACAATCAAATTACCGTTTTTGGAATCTTCCAAGCCAGACATTTCCAATGAGGTACTCATAAGTTGGAAATAATTTCTAGAAGTTACGTTTCTGGAAAGCAAGTTGGAAAACATCGTATCTTACAACTTGTTTACCAAAATCAATTTAAAAATAATGCACCGAAAAATTTGTAACGACAAAAATATGAAAATTATGCTTTCAGAAAAAACGTTAAATTGATAGGTTAAGAAATAGGTTTTGACCCAATAACCACTTGACATGAAATGACCTATGTGTAAACTTTGTGTTTATTGTAAATGGGTTAATACCCACTGTGAATCCTTGTAGTATTAAAATATATATCATTGTATTCCTTTAACAAGTTAAAAAATCCTTAACAATATCGTCTTGAGAGAAAATATTCGTTGAAAGCTTCTGAGTTTTTTATGCCCCAAACTGTATTTCATAGGTTTTCACTGCTTTCTGACACTGTGTCAAATGAAGAGGTGGTGTGATTGTCCTGATGTCGGAGAGTCGTTATTCGCACCATAAGTTTATAAAGTTGCAAAATTGGGACTTTTCATCGTTGGTATACGAAAAATGTGAACCATTTTTTTGTGATTCTTCGATAATATATTTATCAATTTAACCCCCAAATTCTGTACGTTAAAGGTCAGCAGACCACCGTGCAGTGACAAAACGATTCTTAGCACAATGAAACAAGGCACATTTGTACATCGCGTGTATAGAAAACGCTATTATGATTTCTACGCACGAAGGGACTCGTCTTTTTATCAATACGTTTTTGGAGAGGTTGCAGAGAAGTTAGGAGGCAAGGCTTTGTAAATCACAGGGTCGGGGATGGAAAGCAGGGAACGTGAACAAATGAACAAATCAAGGAACAAAGGAACTCCTTATTGCATCGCCAATGACGAAACTCGGAAGCTATTTGCAGCAGGCGATATTGTAAGGTATTCTATTGTTCCTTGATAGGTAGTTGTTCCGAAGGTTCTTTTGTATATTCATGGTCGACCTCTCTCAACGTGAAATTTCTAGGGTAATCATTCGGCATGAATAGGCTGGTCGAATAAATTGGGGTGCAGTAATTTCATTGATTTCGGCAAACCTGTTTTGCTGGTAACAGCGTTGCAAGAATACACTTAGAATAGAAGGAGAATGCATAAACAGCCAAAGTTGCCTCTTTATTCAGATGTGTACTGTTAATAATTTGTATGAGGAAACATGTAAAAGAAAATAAGCATTTATAAAATTTCACTCGACAGAGGCAAATATATTCGACTAAGAAGCTATTCAACTCAAATCATCTATCATTTAGTAATATTAATGCATAAATTTGCATACCTTTTGTTTAAGTTTGTTTTCTAAGGAACAGGCAATTTAATGTGTTATGATCAAAATTAATAAGATTCAAAATAACAAATTTTAATATCGAATCATAAAATTTGTTTTTGAAGGAACAAAGTTGAGTTTTTTTTTCAAGACCGATAGGTCGAGAAGCAATTTTTTCTACAATCGTATAATGATGCTTCCGTTACGAATCATTATTCGTTTCGTCTCTATTCATGATTATCCAAACAAAGGATAACCTTCGTTTGCCATCTTACAAAAGTACAACAGTACAAAAAGGTCAATTGGTCTTGGTGACGTGGAGTCACGTTTTTCAGATCTCTTAAGAAAAGTGTTCTTTCAAGTTACAAGTTGAAGTGGTTCCGAAAATATCTCATTTCTACACAATACAAAAATAGTGACATTTTATATTATATGTGAAGGTTATTTTTTTATTCCATATATTTAAAATCACAAGGGGTATTTAATTTGTGTTTTTTGTTTATTTTCCCCATGAATAAATTATTAGATTATTAGAAATATTATTTTTGTTCATCTTTTCCGATAGTTGACTATACTTTGTAATACTTACTGGATATTCAAATAAACCAACAAAGTTGGAAATACAAAATCTACACTAAGCGATTAACCAACAAGTATTATCAATCAAGTTCTTTCAAAATTCTCAATTCTACAAATCATACTAAAATGATTCATTTCCAGCTATGAAACGTAAATAAGAGTTATTGCAATATTTATGACACATTTTCTCTAAAGAATAATAGGAAAGGCAAATTTCAATAACCTAGTGACTCACCAATGCAGATTGAATACAGCCCAAATAAATTAGTAAGGAGGATGTGACGTGTTGTTTATTCATACCTGAAACAGAAAAGATGTATAAATGCAATTATGCAAAAAGGACTGTTTTTATCACACTTTCCTTCATTAAAGTGTGATAATTCTCACAAGGCTTGTAGGAACACCACCAAGTAATCATAGAAGAAATCACATCAGGTGGTAAAGAAAAATAAGATTATTTTTTATTAATTATTATTCCAATTTATAAATTTATAAACTACTCCATAATTGTTAACAAGTGTACATAATTCTTTCTTGTTAATATGTGTTTTTATTACTGTTATGTAAGTTATTAATACCGAATTCCGGATTCTCTTTTTGTCTTAAAAGGTTCATTTCTACGCTCGAAGAAATAAACTCTTTTAGACCAAAGAGATCACTACCGATCTCGGAAAACTACCGATCAGAGCAAACAGCCGCTATAATTCTCCTCCAGACGGGGGCTGAATTTGACCTATAGGTGCCTAGCTAGTTGAAAAAATCCTGCCATCGTTGGGACTCAAAGAGTGGGACACCTCGGTCGGAGGCGCTGAAGTGACTCCAGTTGATTTCCTGAGCCACCTAAGCCGGAGCAATCGGTAGAAGGCGTGCGGTCCCTCTGCCAAGGACCGTTCTATAGTCAGAGAAGCGAACAGTGACTTTGTGTCGATCCGTTTCCTTAGAAAAAATCTTCTCTTTTGTGCGAAGAATAAATTAATATTCGAGATATAATGTAAATAAATTGATATATTGTGTGAGTTAGCTCAAGTCGTACGTAAATGAACTCTACGGAAGTAATGACTGAGA
>BOPP01000181.1:88897-119604 GCA_017312745.1 Gryllus bimaculatus
AGCGTTGTTTATACGCGTCTTTTTTTTTCTCTCTTCATTTCAGCCCAGTTTCTTTCCCCGTCAATATCGGCTTTCTACCTCGCCTTGTCACTTGTCCGTATATTATCTAATTCTGACTATCAATTCGCAATTCTCATATCCAACATCACACATCGCACTTTTCCACCTGCTCTCTTTTAAACCTGTATTCAGCGCTACCTAATTTTTACCCGCCTTCTTCTGCTCAGTGATAATTACTTCGACCTTATTTATATCCCCTTCTCATCCTCGCTTGCCATCTCCCACCTCACACTCGTTTCATTATTTCGCATTGTCTTCCTGTTCGCACCCCGTCAGTCTCCGTTCCGTCTTCCCCTTCCGTCTCATGATCCGTTCGCCATCTCAACTCTCCTTAGTTCCCGATCGGTTTTATCTCCTACACCTCTCTTCTCTTCGCTCGATTATCTCAGTTGCAACTCACTAAGGTCTTGTTCTCAAACCTTGTTCACCACCTCAGCTTCAATCCAACTCCGCACGCCACTGCTTCATCTTGCACTGATTTTCCACCTGTCCCTATTCTGTCGTCTCTTTTCATCTGGCATTTCTATTCGTCCCTCTATTCACGCTACGTCTATGCTCACCTTCTGTCAGCCTTGCTATTTTGCAGATTTAGCAACGACGCTCCTTTACAAGCCTGCTCTCCCAATCAGAACTTCTTATCAACGCTATGAGCCTTATCAGGTCTGCCACCACGCACCAGCCGGGCAATCATGGCTATGAATATATTTGTAGCATTTTCTGATATGTATTTAAAAAATATAAGTAAGAGCATAAATGTGCTACTACATGTCCAGTCTGTGCAATTCATATAACATACAGATAATTCTAATTGAGAGAGTTTGAAGTCCTGTTGTGATTCTTTTTTCTCGAGATTAATTTTATAACCGATAATACTATACCATCAAGGACTTCTTAACAATAACAAGTTAAAAAATCATCTATAATCGGCTAATATGTCTTGCGTAACTAAAGCCATGAAACCCGTTGCGAAAAATTTTACTTCTTTAATAGTGCTGGAATAAATTTTGAATGCACTTAAAATAAATATACCATACCAATGGTCTCAATGTTTCGATATTGTAAGTTCTGAAAAAGAAATTGTTATAAAGAATAACATTGTAGTGTCCGATGCCAGAAGATATCTTAAACGACGCAAAATAATTCCTCCTTCGCATCTCATTTTACTCTTTTTTTTTTGGTATTCTAATACCGAATTTGATTCACCTATTATTATTATATATATATATATATATATATTCCTTGCCTTGACAGATCTCTTCCATTAAGACCTTAATCAAATTCCCGTGTCATATTAACTTATTCACTCATATCACCTTTATATTAATGATTAATCTATTATTAATATTGTTGAGCTTGCTTTTGAGCTCTGTAGCTCTTCTGCCTTTGCTTCTCTTTCTTCCCACAGAGATCTCGACATCCTCCTGCAGCACATTCATTAATAAATGTATTTTGCCTTGTTCTTTCCGCTCACAGCAGCATAATCCGTCTTTCACCACACACTGCACAGTGACTGTTAACGCCCACGTCCCACCCTCAACTTGGCCCCAACCCCATCTACCTTCTCTTCCCGCGCCTGCAGCCCACGCAACCACCCACCTGCCCTCCTCTACAGCCCCACCCTGTCCGCGGCCTGTTTTAATAATACGCGGCTAATAAAGCGCCTTCCCAAAAGCCCCCCGCGGCCACAATGGGCGCGTTAACATTGACGGACGCGCGTTGAATGGCGCTTTCACGTCGCCGCGCCGCCCCTCCCCCTCCACACTCCCTCCCCGGCCCTCCACGCGAGCTGCCCTTGCTTCGCCCCCGATTTACTTTGCCGTATACGCATTTCTTAGATGTAATATATGCGAACCCTGTAGCAACCGGCATCCTATGCTTGTAATATATTCATATACAGGCTGATTCAGTTCTCGTTGCTCATACAGAACACGGTGATAGGGTACCCTAAGTTATTCACAGACTTACAGATTCGCATTTACTCTTCTTCGCATTTCCTGACTTCTAAGTGATTCCATCACCGCTACATTGGCGACATTAAAAAGTGTGTCAATTAACATACTCTCTTGTCATTTTACATATGCACACAACTTACATCTGGAACTTTTACTACTATGAATGTAATCGTTATTACTAATAATCGCTTCCTTTTTGTTTCATTGTCTGTCTTTCAAAAGGGAAACATATTTGTCGACTTCTAGTTGTAAAACCTTTTCTCAAAAGATACAGAGAAGTCAATTTTTATCTGAACCAGAGATAAAGAATTTGTTTGTTCCCGATAGACCAGTAAACAATGGGGAGTGCTGTGCTCTGTAAAACAACTGAATCATGGTTAAGTCGTAGGAAGAAATGCATCTGATAAAGCGACCTGCCTGAAGGTTGGAAATGAATTGAATGTCAGCGTCCGTACTACAAGGAACAACATACAACCCACCGTGACACAAGAAAATTACTTCGATCCAAAGTCCGACGTTCGTCATATTTCTTCCACGACCTGTCACCGTAGCCAGAGCAAACACTGAAACATTGCCACCATTGCTCTGGGTAAAGCCGTTATTTCCGTTGTAGACTGGAACCGAACGTCAAGCCCACATGCCTGTCGCGTAAATGGAGCATTTGACATTCAAACAAATTTAGAACACTATTGTGAAATATCTTTTATTCCTCAGATAATAAAAACTATGGATATTTCACAATAATAAATATGCTGCTAATGGATGGAAATGTCTTTATTAACTCAAATAATAAATCAAACGTATTGTAAACTAAAAATGAAATATTAAATGTCAGGGGAGAGAAATAATGAAGGTATAAAAATAGTTTGAAAGACGGGGAACGCCATTCTTTAATTATTCAAATTAAATTCATAATACTGTGCGAGATTGAGATGATATTTCGCCAATAATTACTTACTCCAATAAATAATGCATATGGTTACACCAATTCTACAATCCGTCATTATCGCGGTTAGAAAATTTTAATTTGGTGGTGAGATGTTACAAATGGGTGATGTTATTATAACTAAGAACCAACGTAAGTATAAAAGGTTCACTGACAGGTAAATATCAATCACATTATTCCAGCTTTCAGTTAAAATTTACTGGTTAGTAGACACACGTAAATCATTGCAACATAGCGAAAATGAATCAAAGGTTACCTAGTAATTTAACAGACAATGAAAGCCGAAATTGAATGATGAATAGGGGTGTGTTCAGCGAATATAGAGGTATTGTTAACTCAAAACGTTCAAACCTGCATCTTATGAATATTTCTCACTCTTCTGTTCAAATGAGACGCATTTGTAAAACCATTATATTTAAGTACCAACCTTGACTGTTGTATTCTTGGCGTATTGCTATTCCTATTTAGCAAACAATATTTTAAGATACAAATACGCCTTAACTGTGGAAATCCTCTTCGTTATTGAACTTTCAATATTCCAGCGTGCACAACTATACTGAGCTTTCGAAAACCAGTGAGCACCGCTTGACGAGAATGGACTTGTCCTGAGCTGCACACCTCAGGCAAGCCTCGGGCCCTCCGGCTGGTCTGTTGCCGGCGCTTCGACGTTGGGCGAGCGCGTTGGGAGCAGCAGATGAACCTGTCGGGTGCTGACAAATGCAGCGCGACGAATGGTGGCGACGGTATGCCGACTGCGGAGGGCAGGCAGGGGCGGGGCAAGCGGTGCCGACGAGCGGTGGGGAGCGGGGTCGGTGGGGTCGATGGGGACGGTGTGGGCAGTGAGGGGAGTGGTGGCTCCAGTGACGCTGGGGATGGTGAAGGAGGCGAGGGCGGTGGGAACGGCGCGGTCAGTGCAGTCGGTAAGGACGGTGGTGAAGGTAAGGGTGTGAGGGCGGTGAGGATAGTGAGGCCAGTGGGGATGTTGAGGGTGATGGCGTTAGGGAGGGCGCGGGAGTGGGGTCGGTTAGGGGAGGGGACGGTTGAAAAGGTAAGGATGGTGATGGTGGCGAAGACTGTGGGAGCGGCAGCGGAGGCAATGGGAACGGCGCGAGTGGTGACGGCCGTTTGTCGGGCAATATTTGCGGAGGCGGCGGGGACGTCGGCGGCAGCGGCAAGATCCAAGGTCGGGAGAGGGGGTGGGGGGAAGGGGACGATTCGCACGCAACATCCCGCTGTAATGGATGTTCCCTTTTATTAGCGCTGCTCTGTGTTGCGAGGGCAGCCGCGCTGCGCGCCACCGGCGGCGTCGCTTCGAGGCGGCCATTAGCGTCTGAGACGACGACGGCGTGACGTAAAACGAGGCGGGGACGTGACGTCGCGGCGGGGCGCGGCGGGGTGCGCCTGTCTGCGGCCGGGATGGCTGCAGCCGGGAAATAATTTTAGCAGGAAATGACGAAACGTCTTGGGGGTTAGGGCTTGAGGCATGAGTCAAGGGAGGGAACTTTGCACGGAAAGGAGAAGAAACAAAGACGGCGAGAAGAAATCCAAATTGAGAATGCATGATAATTATGGCAAACCGTGAAAAAAATATTGAAGGTTGAGAAAAGCATGTTCGTCATTAAAAATCAGAACTAAATATTTAAGTTCCTGAAACACTTGTATGAAATTATTGTCAGAGTTGGTGATAACGTAGGTAAAACAATCGCAATACGAACAAAAATAAACGAAAAAAGATAACAGAAAAAAAAATATTATCAAGTACAAAGAATTTTCTAGTCATAAAATAATATGTAAGAGCTTCGAAAAATGTTAATTAATAAGTTCTAACCACCGTCTGAAATATTTAAAGGTCAGACGCTGGATTGGAGAGCGCAGCAGATAGTTTTAACGATATAAGAAAAATAAATTTTATACGAAAAATAAAATACTGAAAATGAAAGATTAGATACAAGACAGTTTTGAATGTACTGTCAATGAGTAATTCTTGTTTAGAAATAGTATACTTCCACTTGATTTACAAGTTATCAACGAGTCATATCTATTTTTATTTTAGCTTAGTTCTTTGCCTTTCGAATCTCATTCGTCTCTCTCAAGCGCTGCAAACCAAAACTAGAATTACCATCAGTCAGCTGAATCTACACATACTAACACATTGTAAATTTTCGTCAATTAACCAAATTCACTTAAGTGGACACTAAGCCACAAAAATCGTATGAAGAGTCCTTCATATTCGACAATTTTGCAGTTAGAATTGCTTTTCATGTATAAGACTTAAGTAAATAAAACAATGGAAAATAAAACAAATATATTCTAAAAGACATGTACGAATGTTGATCGTTTTATAGTCATGGTTTCAGTGTTAAGAAAGCAGAACATAATGCACAAAGGTCATTGCGAAAATGACAACCAATATTCCTTTGCGCCATCGTATGCCCATTTTTGTAAACATTCTAACATCTATCTAATCTATGTCTATAATCTAGTAAAGTATTCTAGCATATCTTATCAACTTTTGCAAAAAGACAAAAACGCTCGATTCAATCTGTATTCAGAATTCAACTTAACGCATAAGGATTTCAGGATTTAAACCTGCTCATAATACTTTCACCATAGTACGTCACGTATAGTTCCCAACTGTTTTTGGCGTTAAATAAATACACATTTTTTTGCTTCACCAGCATTTAGTCCCCATTCTGCTCTTCCTTGAAACATGATACTCGAGAGATGAGCGTTTCCGTCAGGTATTCTCCGCTGAAGCGGCTGCGCTCTTGGCAAAACGCTAACTCGATCGAGGGCGCTGCGAGGTCTGTCGCTTGCGCATTCACGGGGCGACTCCGGCCCGCCGCCGAATGCACTTCCCCAATATCCGTGTCTCTTCCTCGCTCTTCCTTCTCTTGAATGCATCACGCGAGTCGAGTGGACAGGTTTGGCACAGAGCGTGAGCCAGAAGCGGAAATAGGACAGATTGGAAAATGTCAGCCAAGAACAAAGATTGTTAAATTTAATGTTTCTAATAAAGAATTGTAAAGTTCTGCATAGCACTGATGAATTAAAGTACACTTTGGTATATTACGAACTTTTTATTGTTTATTCTCCGTTAAAAATAATAAGAAATTCAAAATTCAAATCAATTATGTCTTATTTTCCGTGGCGAGGCCCATGCCATGAGGCCTGCGCATTAGCCAGGCCACGCACATTTTTCTACGCTCTTCTCACCGTCTGGCAGAGAAAGGAGATTTCAAAAACATGTTAACTTGTTATTAAACAATTTTCTTTAATTACAGTTTTACTTTATTTTCTAAATAAAGTAAAGCGTGAGGCAAATTTAGTAATGTAAACATTACTAATTTTTTTAATACGTCATCTTTCATTTCATTAATAAGTAATATTTTTAATCCGTGCATCAATAGAACGAAGTTGCAAATTTCGTAATTTAAGCTAATGGGATACATTATTGTTATTTTTGTTCACTAAAATGTAAATAGTTCTACGAAGTGTTTAATTATGATATAATTGGTTTAATAATTTGTGTATACGGTTGTAATAGTTTTCATAAGCACCATGAATAGTCAATTGCACACAGTACATTAAAAAATAAATTTTCATCGTTCCTCAATAAAACAAACCAGAAAAATGTGTATATACAAAGTGATTGTAAAAACTTCTCAAATTATTTTCCTTGTAAACTTTAATTCTAATTAATATTTAGTAAAATCGAAATTTCGCAAGTATGTGGCGATTTACCTCCACAGTCTAGAGTATCGAAATGCAAATGTTGCGCTGTTGCAATTATTAGACGCAAGTCGATCACATACTTTCTGTACTGCCACATCAAACCTTTGTCCACTAATACTGATACAGCGTCGTGCTTTATTCAGGTACATAAGGGATAGTTCTTCAACAAACATCAATTAGTTTTAAAACACAGATTTATATCCTGATATCCAACATTTTGAACAGTCTAAAAAAGTAAAACGATTAAGAACAAGGGTCTTCATCTGACTGCAATCTGCACCAAAGCCCTTTGTAGAAGGTACCACATTTGAAGTACAAAATTCACTAAATTTCACCCATTGTGATCCACAATGCACGTTCAATTACAGTCATTGTTTAAAAATGAAATACGGAGACCAGCGCCACATCGGGTTGTAACATTCAGATTCCAGCGCTGTTTTTAACCCTGACCTCCATTTCAACTCCCCTCCAGCCAGCACCCCTCCCGTAGCCTTGCCGCAGTGCAACTCCGTTTCACCTTCCCTCCCTTCTGCACTCTGCTCTCCAATCCTCCCGTTGATCTCCATTCGGCCTCCCTCTTTCTCCCTGCACCGTTCACTGTTACGCCTTCTTCCTCGCCCTCTTTGCACTGTTCTCGCCCTCGTCATCGTTCCTCTCGACTGTTACACCTCACCATCTCTCAGCCTTTTCCCTGCTCTCATTTCCGCTTTCCCACTCACTTCCAGTCCTTCACCTCCTTCATGACCTTCCCCCTCCTCGCGTTTCATCCCCACTTCTCTTCATCGCCTACCCGCCCACTTCTCCGTCCACATCCCCCCCGTATTTCCCGACTTCGACTTCCATTCCACTCTCTACCCCTCCTCTCCACAGACTCCTCGCCCACTTCTCCGCCAATATCCCGATCTCTCTTTCTACTTCCCGCCAAATTCCTGTCACTTCTCTACACGTTCCGTTCACTCTCTCGACAGTCTTGCAGCCCTCCTCCCCGCATTCCATTTCATTCATTTCTCCTCCTCTCCATTGACTCCGGGAGCACGCACACTCTCTCTCTCTCCCCTCTCCCCCTCTCTCTCTCCTTCTCTAGACGTTTGTGAGGAAAAGAGGGGTGGTTGCTGCAAAACATTCGTGTTTCGTCAGACGCATGTAAATAACACGTGCGTGAGTTTTGGGGCCTGTAAATATTTCAGATCTCATTCAGAGACCAACAGAAATGCTGCGTTGCTGCGGGGAAGCAAAGCAGAGGCCGAGGACGGGCACTGCTTGGCATTGGAGAGCGCGGGCTCACACAGAGGCCGTAAAAATTAATGCTGCGCTCTCGGAAGGAGCGAATTTCTAATAAAGGAGAAATTTCCAGGTGAAAGGTTTACATGCTTCGCTGTATCATTAAATGAAGGTAGTTGACAACGAAAGATCCAACACCATTCATTATGTTACAATACAAGCAACGGAGTTCAGTGATATTTAAAAGAATAAGGTATGAATAAAAAGAAATATATGCTTTCATAATTGATAGAATTGAAGAGCTTATTTACAAAGTGATTTTTTCCCAATAAATACAATTTTGAAGACAGGAAAAGCATTCATTTTCACACTTATTGTGTTCTAGTTAGGATTCGATGATTTTCTGATGTCTTTTAACAAATGAAAACGCGTTTTTAACACAGGATTTGGTAGTATGATGCAGTGAGATCACATGCCAATACTACTGTACACTTGGAGAACAAAAGGGAGCTCGCCGTCGCCGGACGCAGAACAAATTTCAACATAAATGTAAAAAAAAATATTAATTGATCTGGTCATATATTGAGTGAATGCCATCGAATACTTGGGTTCTCTAATCATGGAAAACGCTATAGAGCAGGACATCAAGAAGAGAATAGCGGCATGTAATATATATTATGGTAGTCTCAACCAAATCTTTAAAACCCAAAGAATCTCGAATTCTATTCAAATAGAAATTATATTATATTGTCGTTAGGTCAGTGGTAATGTGCGATAGTGAAACACGAACTCTAATAAAACAGCAAACACACTCGCTCTATGCGAGAGAAAATCTTACGGAAAATATTTAGTCTGATCAGAGAAAAAGAAATGTGGAGAAGTCGAACGAACTATTTAAAAAACCCGAATTATTACACGAATTATGGTCAAACGATGAATGCAGAAGTGTTATCCACGTCGAATGATACTACAGTAGGATTTCGCCGTGTTGAAGCGCAGACCTGACTGTAAGAGATCGCTGAAGTTTTCTAGAAGCCATTAAGGGTGGTGACGGTTTCGTATTGTTCTGATAAGCGTTAAGAAATGTGGATTAGTAATGATAATAATAATAATTGAATACTAATTCGCAAAAATAATTAGTGGAAGATTAAAACAAATATTGAGTTATATATTTAGAGAAAAGTAAAGAAGTTTTAGTGACAGTGTAGATAAGGTCTCAAACTAAACTGAAAAACAAAAAATTTCTGAATGTTTGTTGATTGTGTCTTTTTCCAGTTTCAGGAGTAGATTCACCACTTTAGTTCATATCTGAATTGACAAGCATTATTAGTTTACTAGTTTATATTTCAGGTGCACAAATAAATTGAGAATACTAGCTACGAAAACAAGTTTGTTTCACAACTACTGCATTAATTTACAGCTAATTCACTAATTGATAATTTATTGTATTTACCATATGTAGTCCAAACTATAACTTAATTAAGCAGTTATTGGATATAAAATACTATCAAACAGTAACTTTCACTCCTTGAAATATGAAAATTTTCAATAGTGCACTAATAACAACAACAAAAAGACGCAAATTCATGTGCAGTTCTGCAACTTAAAATGGAAACTATCAGTGTTGCCAGAACTATAACATACACTTCCTTCTCCGAGTTTCACACCTTCCTCACTCTTCTCTACTCTCCCCCACGAGAGAAGTCTTGTGAACGCAGTGGGCTGTGTATGGGGAACACGCGAATTCGTAGTTATCCCACAAGAACACGTTACATTCTATTACACATTCTGCATCATTTTAAATACAAAATTACACCTGATTTATGTTGATTTATTGTCACTAGTCATAAGTCATAAGTCTATGAATGTTCTCATATATTACTATTCTTGCTTTGATCATCAATAGCACTACTTAGCTTCGCCATGTGAAGGCCGCAAGCGAGATTAATTTATCTCCTACTTGGTGATGCCCGGTGCGCTAGCAATGACATTTACGCACGCGGATCAGGAGTGATAAATCAATGGATTCTATTGGTTTATATTTTTTTCGTGTACAGGCTCACTCGGACCACGCGTGCATCCTGCTTCAACAGTTGCAAGTACCTTTATCTGGAGGAGTCCGAATTTTAGCTGAATACCGATTTGTATCCCCCATGGTTATTAGCCCTTGGAGTTATTGCCTGATATTATATTAAAGAAGTCAACATAGACAAATATCTTAACAAAAATATTCGCACGTACGACGGTTATAGATCTAACCCAATAAAATAAATCCATTTTTGTTACCTACATGAGGTTTTATCAAACTACAGCCTCTGAACTGATTTTAAACATATTTTACGTGAAAATAAAAAAGGTTGTAAAACGTATTCAAATAGTCACAAAACAAAATTTAAGAATAATAAAATCTGGACTTTTGTTAAAAAAATCCAGCTACAAAATTATTTTAGCAGTTTTTTGTCTTTCGAACAGTAGGTAATTGATGACGTTTGCTGACCAATCTAAATCTGCGTTTACAATAAATAAGGTTGACCAAGTCAACATCTCTTATTATTTAAACAAAAGTAGAGATTTCTTTTCGTAGAAAGTGGCATGCCAGAAGAACTGATGAAAATTTCTAGACAACAAAAATATACCACTACCAACAGTGAAAAATCGAAATTTTTTCTGTGTTGTCAATGCACAGAATGAATATATTTTTTCTTTCATTTAAACAGCACTTCTACAATTTTAGACTAACATTTTTATTAACATTTAAACACCACATCGTTAGGAGATTATTGTTGCCCCGTCATCAGGTAAAATACTGTAAAATACATAAAATTTTACATTAATTAGCAAAAGATAAAATACAAATAGAATTTTAGATTAGCATTAGTGATAAACTACCTTTGCAATATGACGTGAAACAGACATAAACTCAACATTCTTTGGGTCCACAATGAGCTCCGAAAAGTTGCGAAATGTTTTAAATTTTAATAAACATGTCTGTGTAAAAAAAAAGAGGTGTTTAAATGAAAGATAAAATAGCTTTAAGGACAGGCTGATATAAAATCAATTATTTAATTTTCATAATTTCTCCTTCTTTGGGCCCTAGTTGCAGTTTTTTGCAGTTGCAGTTGAACTTCATTCGAAAACCAAAGTTCACAAACGTCTACAGTAATTAAACGGTTGCAACTCTTATTCGAGTTAATAGAAGGAACCTTGTTTGTTTATTTGTAGGTAGATTCGGCGGCAAGTTGGTTTAGGAGCGGAACAACAGCAGCGCAACGCAACGCAACGGGTGGGATTTGAGTCACCGGGGGGGAGGGGACGCTGTGCTGGGGATGGCGTCCTGTGTTGGCTGGAATTATTCAGCGCCGGCGGCGGCGGCGGCAGCGCCAGGGCTGCGCTCGAGGCGCGGCCGACCTCGAAAATTATCCACTATTAATTAGCGAGTAATCGGCGCGAGCCGGCCGCGGCGGCAGCTGCGCCCTGCGGCCCCGCCCCCGGCCGCCGCGGAAAGGACCGCTGGCGCGCAGGGACACGGCGCGCTGGCCTTCGCTGGGGGAGGGGGGAGGAAGACGGTTGGGGGTTGATGATGAAGCTTTGAATGACGTGGTAGTGAAGACAGGATGACGGTGATGGAATAGTAGGCTTGATGGAGATGGTACTGGTACGAAGAGCGAAGAGATTTCTGGTGACGGTGATGTAGTGCTAAGTAACAGTAGAGATGCTAGTGATTTCGGTGGTGATGTTGAGGGTTCATATTGCTGTTGCCAGTTACACCCCCGGTGCCTTGCGACTTTTGTCCTTTAAAGATTCTTTTAGTGGTAATAGAAGCGCAAGGTTAAATTGAGAATGGTGAGGATTGGATGGTTATTGGTGATCAGGTTTATTACGGGTGTCTTAATCCTTACCTACATCTGTTACCAGAGGAGTTTAAGGTCTGCGGTAGGGCAAGTACCCCGTAAAATGACATCCAAAGACGTCGGAATGAGGTGTAAATCATCTCCCGAGAACATAAATAGTGTTTCTTCCCCACCTAAAAGCCTTACAGATGTGTAGGGTCGTGCCGGAGACATACACCACTCACCTGCGATCTTCAATTTGTCATGAGTTGGGAAATTGCCATGACGAATTAGAGACCCAACTGGGGGCCAACAGGTCTGTTTTGGCTGGAGGCGAAAACGATGTCCCTTCTCGAAGGAACCACTTCACGCTAATCATGAAACAAATGTCAAACTGGACAACCGAATAGAAGTTTCCAACACCCCGTCACTTTCGTAAGTGGGACAAAGTGCCAAGGCCTGAAGACAACCAAGGCACCTATCGCGGATGACGGTGGCGATCGTGTTGTCTGGGGTCTGGCTGACGGAACTGATTATGTGACCCGTGGCGTCTCCATCAACCATGCCGCTACTTGCCCGTCGAAAGGTATTCTGGCGGTAACGGCGGCGCTGGATGCATATAAGAGGATGTTTTCCTACTGGAAAGGTCTAGCTCTAGTAAAAATATTTCTCAAGAAATGAAGCCTTTTGTAATTTGCCACCAACTACCTTTTGAAGATATTACTTCAAAAGTAGAGAAAGGCAAAGAATAAGAATGAAAGAGAAAAGTTATAGTACATATATTAGCGTCATTATAGAAGTGAATGTGAGACGTTGTTTTGTTGTAACGAAAAAAGTGTAATATTTACTTCTATAAATAATAATTGTAATAAAAGGCAGAGAAATAGGAAAAAGAAATAATACAAGAAGAAAAAGTAAAGAAAGAAGAAAGTTGAAAATGTAGATAAAGAAAAGGAAAATAGTGGACCAAACAAAAGAACGAAGAAAAACGAATCGAAGAATGCTGAGAAGGAAAAGAAGAATGGGAGGATCGAGGAGGAGCGGAACGGGAGGCGGTGGCGTGCGGCGCGGGGTGCGGCCGGAAGAGCTTTCTCTCGAGCGCGGGAGTTGAGGGGGGCGGGGCCGCGCCCGGCGAGAGGCCAACTTCGGCTGGTGCTGTGCGCGCACTCGGCAGCCCCGGGGATTTGCTTGTTTGGCCAGGGGGGCCGTGGAACCGAATTGCGCGCCGCGCGGGGCGATTGTCGCAGCTGGAGTTTAGCGCCGCGAGGCGAGGCGAGGCGAGCGCCGGTCGATAAGAGAATGAAGCCAAGCAAGTTGCGCGCGATATCGTACGTTATGCATGGGCCAGTGATGTCAGATGTATTCACAGTAAATTGGGTTGTCTGCTTTACAACAAAATACATCATTTTTTTCAGACATGAAAGAATGAAGCGAATATAGAAGACTTTTACGTTTAAAAAATGTTTAAAATCGACATAATCCCTGGCCAATGTTGTAGAAATATTAATTTAAGGAGATTGACATATCATTGAACCAAATGTTTTTCTTGTATGTAGAACGTTAAAGATGACATTTATTTGTTTTACTACATAATCTTATATTTACATCATAAAACACATAGATTCTATCTTGTTTTTAACATTTTAACTTAGAAAAATTAGTGATGAGTTATATTCGCAAACAAAAAATTAGATAAATCAAAAATTTAAAAAAAAGCTATGTTTGCAGATTTTAAACTGGACTCAATTCCCAAAATACTTTTGAAATTTGTCGCTTTAAGAATAGATCAGCCAATTATTGTATTCGTCAGTAAGTCCATTTGTGTTCCCAATACGTTATATTCTTGACACGTTACAATGCAAGGTGTCAGAACACAATCTCACCTCAAAGACACTCCGTCGTACCTATCATTCATAGCGTCCTGTGCCTGATCTGTGCGCTTGATAACTTCAACGCGCAGGAGCTCCGCACTCAAGTCCACGCACTTCGGGCGGCGTGCGTCCTCCGGAGCTCCGTGACACTCGCATCATCGCAGAGCTTTTCCTTATCTCCACAGCCCTTTCAGAGAGCGGCGACCGTCAGGTTGAGAAGCCCGGCTCCGACCGGCGTGTTCCGAGCCATTACGTCATGAGCGCACAATCAAGGAGCTATTGTTCGAGTGGGTGGGACAGGAGGCGCGGGCGGTGGGCGAGAGCAGGGAGATGTGGGTGGGGAGGGGGTAGGGGTAGAGGGTGTGATTGAGCAGAAGGAGAGATGAGGGCGGTGGGGGCGCTGGGATGTGTAGAGTGGGTTGGCAGGGATTGCAGAGAAGATTTGAGTAAATAGCGGTGCGGGTAGGTGTGGAGGTAGGGAAGAGGACGGGGCGGAGCGGTAGGAGAGAGGGACGGTGAGGCTGGGGGAGAGGGTCGAAGAGGGTGGCAAGGAGTGGCGAGAATAACTGTAGGTCCCGGCGAGGGCGGGGTGCAACAGGAGTTACTGGGTGATGAGGACGGCAGGAGCGGTCAGGTCAGCGAGGTCCGTGTTTCAATGGGGGCGGTGTGGCAGTGGGAGTGGGGAGTAGCAGGGAGGGGAGGAAAGCAGGAATGGTGAGGTCTGCGGGGGCGGGAGAGAGATGGGAGGGAAAGGACAAATCGGGGACAGCGGGAGAAGTAGAAGCAACGGAGTTTGAGGGGGCTGCGGTGATGTGGCGGGCGTTGGTGGCAGAGCTGCAGCCCCATCCATCACCCGCGGACAGGCCCCTTCGGCGATCGCTATCTGCGCCGAGGCGGCAGGAAGGACCAAGATCCACAAAGAGGCCGTCGCCCACGCAGAGCTGTCGCGAGGGTTCAGCGGTTTGAGCCTCGGGAACACCCTCTGCCCAAGCGTGGCAGTTGAGAGCAGATATGCCTCCGGCATTCTTATAAATGCATTCATGTCAAGAGAAACTTGATTACATTCTAAAGAAAGTGTTTTGTGTGCAAGAAAGTTATAATGAAGTGGCTATCTTGAATAAAATGAATTTTAAAAGGCGACGTGACAATTAACATGAATTAAGATGACCAAAATGTCCGAGTAAAGCGGATATTTTTTTCACTTATTAATTGTGAGGTTGGAAACAAAGACAAATCTTTACGATTCTTGTGTACGTGACGATATTATGTGAAACAATTTTATAAGCAAGTCAGGAATAATTGCAATAAAGATACTGATATCAGGTAATTTATATTTGTCATCATAAGAATTCAAAGACTTCGAGAGTGATAATTGTGCAGTCGAGAGATATTGAGAGAGAAAGATATTATGTCAATAAAAATTAACGAGTACGGAATATATCCAGGTATTTCATAAAAATGAAATTACTGAATAAATTCCGTAACTTCGTAAGTTAAACTTGCTACCGTTCCTTTAAAACAATTTCTGATAAGCAGACAAGAACTCTGCATGATTTAAATAAAATTTGTGATCCACCTTCTTCTGATTTTAAACAATGTAATTTTCATTAAATTATAACTTCCCTTTCTAAAAAAAATTATTTTACCTTCTGTATAAGCCATCACGAAGGACAATTTTCTCTTTTATAAAACATAGGAAATTATTCATTCAAATAGATTTTTAAAATAGATACCCGTGTTGTCAGAAAAAAGAAATAAGTGTGAATTGAGACGAAAATCTTGAAAGTGTTAATATAGTGCCAAAGGTAGACTATTTGAACAGAACGCCTTTAGTTTCACATAAACGTACTTTCCTCTTAACTCTTGGTTTATAACATCAAATTACAACGAAGTCCACACACAAAGCCAGTAAATTGTTGATTCTTCAAATTCAACGAAATTCTTATTTTACAACTGCAAATATTTAAGTAGTCAGGTGAAAGAGCAGAACTTACTGCCTGAACCTCACCAGAAATATAAAATATTATTATTATTATTATTATTATTAATTTTATTATTATTATTGCTATTATTATTACTATTATTATAATTTTTTATACAGGGTTAAAGTTACAAGAATAAATATTCTTATTGGAATCGAAAATGTTTAATATCGTAGGACGCAGAGAGGTGGCTTCTCTAAAAGATCGCCATATATTAATTATTTGAAAAATTATATTTCGAAATTAATTTTATCAATAATTATTTTACTAAGATTGTTCACCAAACAGGAGAGAAAGAGAGAGATAAAGAAAGAGAGAGGCAGAGGAAAAGAGAAAGGCAGTGAGAGAGAAGGAGATTAAAACACTACGACCCAAACAACTCCTCTTAGATAAGAATTGTTTTCCTGCAAAACGAGATTTGAACTTCTGTCATTTTTGGTGCTCGCCGATGTACCTGCAGATAATTCCCATAACGACATTCTTCCTTTAATTTACTGACTCGACACTGCGTTCACTAAACCTTAGAGCATCGCCAAAGTAGCGTAATCTTAACGGACCGCGCTGGCCCTGCCCGGCCTTTCAGGCGGCGGGGCGCACTTCACGCCTGCTGCAGCCCCGGGCGGTCGGGCGGCGCGCTGTTATCGCGGCGCGCCTGTCAATGGCACTCTCTCAGCCGCTTCGCGGACACGCGCCCCTCCATCCACGCCCCCCCTCCCCCCGACCGCGTGCGGTGTCGCCTCGGTCGAGCTTCCGGCGGGAGGCATACACCTGCCAGCCCGGCACAGCGCTGGCAGCGGAGCCGGGCTTGCACAGGAGATACGACAGAGGGATAGGAACTGCGCCACGGACTTGCACCTGGACTGTTTGGAGTGAAGTGTGACTCCAGTTATAAAGAATGCTCTGCAGCACTCTGAGGAGTACTCACATGAACTTCTTCTTTTAGATATGCTATTTGGGTGTGGTTTAACATGTGTTGTAAACGTACAGGACTGGGAGGACTTGGAGAAGGCGGGACTTGTAGAAGGGATGAGGACAGAAAAATAGGCAAAATATTCACAAATATGCACTAATATATTAATCTGCGTAGCATCCAATTCTAACCAAATGTCAAGATATTTCACTTAACTATGCCCTGACGCAACGGACAAAAATATGCAAAATCATAGAAATACGTTCCTCAGTGGTCAATATAATTATTGTCTGTTGAAGTTTAGTCTTTACTTATTCCAAGAGGCAATAAACTCACTCTGCTAACTGTTCTTGTTTTCGTCAATTGTATTATTTTTCGTAATTTGTTCAATGCGTGCGAGTGCGCGCATTAACGTCTTGCACAAGAACTTTCCACTTGCTTTGAGGTGCCGTACTCTACAAGTTAGTGCAGACTGCAGTAACTGCTTCAAATTCACGTTAAGTGTATATCTGTTCATATGTGTTTCAGAAGAGTCGGTGCATTTATAAGTGATTAAATGTTACTTACGTATCCAATGTGTGTGTATAATGTTCGAAGAGTACAGCAGACCAGATCTCAACTCTTCACCTATTGAGTTATAGGTTATAGCTTAGCACTAATCCAATCTCAATAAAGAGAAATCATCATTATAACATGCACAATACTGGAACACAAGTTTAGGTCCTAGAATTTTAGAATTTCCACAGTAGTAAGATAGGTAATATCTCAAATAATAGATAAATTTTACTACCGTAGTTAACGTTTCTTTGCTCACGTGGAGGTTAGCAAAGAAGCCACAATATGTTAGTTCTGACCATGCAACGCGTTCGAAGTATTTTACTACATACAGGAGCTATAATTATTGACTTTTCTGCACCAGGGCCCGACAACATGAGTTCATCTGTCGAAAAACCGCCTATTTCTGTTGTATAATTCTATTGCAAATTGTAGCTCACAAAAATTCTGAGTGAAAAAAAATGGTGCGGATTTTTCTTTTTCTCTACATGTATAATACAGACACTAGAAATCGTCTATACGAAGCAAGAAAAAAATTCTTTTTAAAAATATAATTTTTGGAGGGGCTGCGAGTGATAGCGAAAGCGAAATGAACGCTGGAGGACGTGAGTGCAACAGGGAAGGGATGAGGCGTTTAGGAGATGGTGGTATCGCGCTTAAAGGGAGACGCGCTATCGCTCCCGGGACGGCCTTTCTCGCGCCGCCGCCGCCGCGTCCACCTCCCTTATCGCGCCATCCTTCCGCGATGCGTGACGCCCCGTTGACACGTCCGACGCACGAGTCGCTTGCAGGAGGCTGAGTGCGCGAGGAGAAGAATTTCAGTATCACTTATTAATACCACTTTTTGCCTTAATAATGAAATACAATTTTTAAACAACCAATGGTAAAAGCTGTTACTTTTAGAGGAATCATAGCGTGTTAATTTTTCCATTTTTATGACTTGGACTAAAAGTGTGACGATGTTCAAGTATTTACATCAAACTGGGAACGCAACAAAGAAAACAAATTACATTCGTCTGATCAGCTACAAATGATCTTAATGTAACAGCATGCAATTAAGTGGTTTGTGTAGCTGGATAAAAATTAATTTAAAATAACGTCTAAAACAGAGTATGTCACTCACGTGGTAAAAGTGATTTTGTTTTTTCTCTTCTATCATAAGTAAGTACTATAGAAAGAGTTTTCCAAGTACTAACTACAGAAAGCACTACATGTTTTACGGAAAATACTAATAAGTTACGGATATTCTGGAATTTTAATACAAATTTCTATTCTTTTTAACTAATTCACGTTCATGTTGAGTACTTACACAATAATTTTCAGTGTCGTTTCGATTGAACGCAAATCCAAAGAAATACAAATGAATTTAACCCAGCTTCGAGGGATATTTATCTCGCTTTTAAACGTAATTTGAATTAAAATTATTGAAACAATGTCTTCAAATACGGGTGAATAAGTGTGATGAAATACTAAATTTATTATTATTATTATTGTTATTATTATTATTATTATTATTATTATTATTATTATTATTGATTGTAGTTATAAATAAAATTGAGACTTAATATTAGATCGATTGCAATAATCATGAAAGAAATTAAATGAGCTTGTTTTAGATTGTGCATTAATTTGTTAAGTATATATTTAATGTCTATCACTTTTCTGCATTTAACTTTTCTTTCATAATAATATATTCATTCTTTACATTAATAATACTATAAAATTTTGCATTTTTTATTTTTTAAACATTCAGAAACGTCTTAAAATAACCTAATCTACATTTGAGTCAGTGGAATTCTAACAACGTTTTATACTTTCCAAGTGTTTGTACTATAAATTAATGCGAAGTAGTTTAATGACACGTTTGTGAGAGTGTTTTTCAGAGTTATGTAAATATTTATTGAAAGAGTACTTTCTTCTCCATTTTTGGAAATAAGTAACTGAAGATGGTAATTTTATATTAAATCTACTGTTCTAAAAAAAGTCCTTTACAACCTACTTTCTAAGAAATCTCTTTAATCCGATTATCATAAGCAAACAACGCTTCTTTCCTTGTTCTTGTATGTAACACGATTACTAGAGGAAAATGAGATTTTTAGCATTTAGTTGGGAAACAAGTTTTAATCGTCTCGAAAAATCTAAAATTCTATTTCGTTTTTAATTAAAGTTTATTTCCTGTGAAATATGAAAAATATGTGAATACACAATCTTGACACACATTTAGAAGATACTCTACTGTACGAAATAAATACTATTCGCATATTTCAAGTAGAAACCAGTACTCAGACGATTTTAGGTCTGTCGTGCCGGGCGTTTAAAATTTCATTCTTCAATACATATATTTTTATTTTATTTATTTACTGTCAAACTATGTATCACTTAAAGAATGCATGTGTAATCTGTGCACATGTACTTAATGTTCGCTTCTGTATATAAAAAACTATTGGTAATAGCAATTTAGGTACAGCGCTTGGTTTTTATCCTTTATAGTGTTTCGTGTCAAGGAAGCAACTTGTTACTGCGATAACATGACAACGATTAGTTGATGTCACCGTCCACGAAATAACTTAATTCTCGACTAATACTCCCTGGAACTAAAAACACGTACGTAGAAAGTGAGGCAGTTATATTTCCGTACGACAGGGTATTGCAACTTGTTTTAAGTATGTAGTCACTAAGAGTAATATCCACAACACATTGTTAACTAATATTTCCAGGTGTGAAGTATTTGCGTAAATTTAAAGATGAGATATAACAATACGCATTATGTATTAGCAGTATTGCCATATGACAGTGTAATAACAAAATAACAGAGGTTAAAGACAATAAGTAAAATATTATTACTTCAGTTTATTAACACCACAAGATTAAAATTATTCTTTCGTAATGAAGTACTAATCCGGAGTGAATTATCTAGTTAATCTCTTTGACAAGTGCACACATTTATAAAACGCAACTTATTTTTCGCCTTTGCGGCGGAATCGAAGAGGTTCTCGGAACGAAGGAGCTGCTAGACCTCTGGCAGGGAGCCGCTTCTCAGAAGCGATGCTCTCTTCGCAATTTTCGCATCAGCAGCAGCTGCATAGGACGCCCTCGCTCGCGTCAACGCGCCCCGGGCGTCGCAGTCTTCTTCGGCCTGACGCGCAGCGGGAGACCCTTCGCTCTTTTAACTGGCTTCATTCAGTGCAGGGGCAAGGTGTGACGAGTAGCAGTTTTTAAATTAACTTCAATTTTATAAAGTAATATAATATCAGTAAGATTAAATAAATAGGCTAGAGAATTTGCAGAAAAGAAAGGTCATGTATCTACAAGATATTTTATTTACAAATATAAAATAATATTATTTAGGATTAGTATAAACCTAAACACATTGATTTATAATATATAAAATATTGGCTCCATACATTTGGTATTTTCCGTAAAAAAATTAATTTTAAAACATTTAAGAGTAATCACATCTTTCACCACTTATGAAGAACGATGTTGCTAAATCTTCTGATTCAATCGTTTTTTTCGAGAGTGGTAGTACCAGCATTTTACACAGTTCGTTTTATACAGCTAATTAGGTGATAATGTACGCCATTAAACCTTGAGAATGGAAAACAAATTCTGAACATAAATGAAAATATTTTCTCTAAATTAGTGTTATTGCATTTCCTTATGCTTCAAAGTACCCTAGTTTACAGTGTTATTATTAAAAATACAATAAACTGTTAGAAGTATAGTCTTGAATTCACGTTTGACATAAGTTTCAAGGTAAGTGCAGATTCAATCGACAAATAAGGTACATGCTTTTTGCCAGGGTTGTCATCTGTCCTCCATTTGGAGGACTTGTCCTCCTTTTTAACATTGTCATTCTGTCCTCCATTCTTTTTCAAATGTACATGTAATGACCTTCTTTTTATCCTATTGAATCGAAAATAACACTAGCATAATTTTAAAGTAATTTAATTCATTAAAGACATCATTTCTTGTGTATCAACATTTTTACCAGAATAAATTGTCTGCATAATAGATAATTAGGCTTATTGTGATACAAAACTTATTTAAGCTCGTTGTGTGGTGAATTATGAAGGTGAGTGCGGGGGCGAAGTTATCCAATCGGAAGCGTTCATTTTTATTAACGCAAAGTCTAAAATGCTTATTAAAGACTATTAATGGTTTGCCATTGATGAGAACAGTGTCTATACATTTAGGAGCATAAAAATGTACTTTTCATTGAAATGTCCCCCTTTTTTAAGTAAAATGTACTCCCTCGGAAAAAAAATTCTGTTTACCCCGATGATAACAGACTACATTAACAGACTTGGTACACGAACAAACATCACTAACAGCAAAACCAGTAGACTCTAGAATTATTCGCAACTATATAGTTACGTACACTCGATATCACATACAGTTACGTTTACTCGACCTCGTCAGAATTTAATTCTAGAACCTTCCGCTCTAAACCTTCAGTTACATTCTAAAAAGGCTATGTGGTTTCTTCAGATCTTTGAAACCCCATCACTATCTTATTTCCTGATAGTATTTCCATCCGACAAGAATATGACGTGATATATCACCCGATATATTATCATCCGCTGGATGAGACATAAACAGCTACAACTATAACAAACATAACTTGAACTCTGCCGATCACTTTATTTTTAGGTGATATTATGGTTTTCTCATTTAAAACACACAACATCTGCGATACGAAGTAGCAGAGCCATAAACCTAGCTACTTCAACTGAAGCTACTGAACTCCTATCATTGTACCTCTACATTGCAAAGAAATTCCTTTGCTCTAAAGTATCGCCTCCACAGTGCAAGAAGAAAAATTCAACACTCAAAATCTGGCGTTGGGATAACGATATCCTGGGACATCGCCACCTGCGTGGGATCTCCCCCTGGCTGCATCCTGGGCCGTTGCAGCCGCCGCTCTCCCCAAGGGAAATGCTTCCACCCCGTCATCAACTCCCCTCCAACACAAGTCTAGAATCCAAGACTCTGGACTCAACTGACGATAACTGACATCATAGATAACGACTCTATTAATTAATATATGGCTTTATTCATTACATACTTTAAAATTTGTTTTCGGAATATCTCGAAAAGTGCGCATCGAATCAACAAATGTGGGTAATGAAATTTGTTCGTATCGACTGGGACAATACAAAGCCACCTAATTCGAAGCCGCACCTCTACTGCACAGGGCGGGTAAAAATAAAAATGTTAAATAGAGACCCCTATTAAATCGCAGATCAGGATTTGCCGAAAAAATACGTAACTTTTGAATTTAAAGATTTTTTTCATTTCATGAAAGATAATGCTGTAATTGTCAAAAATTAAAATAAGCAAAAAACATTAAAATCAGTGAAATAGGTGGTCAATCATTTTCAAGACGCTACTCAACGATACCAAACAACGCAGAGAGGCTATCATCGCCGTCGGTCCCTTTCTGCGATTTTAAGTAGAAAATACAAACGGCACAGAGGGCTTTCACCTCCGAAAGTAATCACCTCGCTTGTACGATATGTACTGAAAGCCACCTCTTCTATTATGCCGTCGACTATTGTGCCGCACCATTTACGACTTCTCTACAGCGAAAACTGTAGAAACCACGATTCGAAACTTACATTGTCAATCACCGTTGCATATCCTCACATAGAAGGAATTCCCTTTCACCATGACACCGATCCAACCACAGCACATACAAAGACCAACCATCCCGAACACAACAGAAAAAAAATTAAACGAACAAGAGGGGCCGGGTGTCGCTAAAAACCACAATCATGCTTTGATAGTGTATATAAGTCAGGGCTGTCCAGCTCGCGGCCCGCGGCGCAGTTTCGTATGGCCCCCGAAAAAATTTTAGTCGTAAGTGAAAGTTCGTTGCATCTATTTTGGGCGAGAACATTGCCCGCGTAACGCACGCACCTTACTCTGGTCAATATATAAAAGTTGATATAAAAAGAGGTTGAATGTAGATTTAACAACTTTTTCCTTACGTAAATCCAGAGATTCAAAATCATTCCAATGCGATTCCCGGAGTTGTGAATCGTACGGTCTGACTTGGACATCGTACAGTCTGACTTGGACAACATGGAAACACGTCCTTCCCTTCTCTCAGCGCAGCTGGGCAAACTGCCGAAGGCAAAAATACGAGGAAGTCAGGTGAGCATCGCCTGAGTACTGTAAACATTGCCCGCAACAATATTCAAGATTATAGTTGTGGTCCTAGAGGGATTGCAATTTGTACATTCCTCATGTAAGAAATTCCTTCCACTCCGTTATCTTTCGGCCGAATGACTTCGCACATCTGCACAACCGCCTTCCTGAACTCCCCCTGATGAGCGTCACGTATTGACACGCCGACGGCGATTCCCTGCTCCATGGCTCCGAGCCGGCCGCTGCAGGCAATAAGAACCCAACCGTCCCGGGCCATCGCCGCCGCCGGGCCGCGTGGGCGGTGCCGGAGGGCGAATCCGGGTGAGGGGCGGCGCCGAGCGCTTTTTGCCGCGAGCGCCGCGCGGGGCAGCTGCCGCTCGGACGGCGCGCCCGCCATTTGGGCGCGGGCCATGACGGAGGCCGGCGCTGCGCCGCCTGGGCTCAAGGGCTCTCTCGCCCGCCCTCCGCCCGCCCTGCGACCCGCCCCCTCCATCCCACTTCACCCCGACTCGCCCAGCTCATCCCTTTCTCGGTTCGGACGCCTCGCGGCTGGCTTTGCGCAGGCAAAAGGGTGCGCAGCCCCGACACCCGCGGAAGTGAATATATATAACTAGCTGCACCCGTGCGGATATTTTGCACTATCGAAATCGTTGCGTTGAAACTGAAAGACGCTCTCTGAATCTAAAAGGTAAACAATACCAGTCACTTTAAATTGTAATTATATAGTTACTAGGTACGTTTGTGACCATCTGCGTTACGATTTAGTAATGTCATTAAGAGCTAAACATAAGAAAACGTAATAGAAAGCGACTAAAGAAGTTGTTTCGTACATTAATGCCTAAGAAACACAACTCGAGAACCCGAAATGCGGATTGGAAGTACCTAGCATGCACCGTGTTAGAGCTATGCAAGAAAGATTCGTCAAGGACACTGTAATATATGCGCACCGCAATTTCTTTAAACAACCCACAATCCATAAGAGTTTGCAGTTTTACTTTCTCGTATATGTACGTATATACGCAATACGTGTGGCATAGAGAAATGTACTGCAGAAAAAGTGCAGTTTCTTCGCTAGGAAAACTCGTTTCTTGTTACCGCAAAGATGCTTTTTTGCTCCTATTAGTTATTTACTATCTTTAATAAGTAGTGTAATCAGTCCGGCGCAGAGGGCCGTCTGTGAATGTCGCTAGCGTCTAAAAGCCAACCAGGATTCCCGGTTGGGGGCGATGACCTGCTAGGGAAGATTCGCGTAGACAAACCGAGCAAGCCGCTGCAGGTTGTTAAATCTGCCGTTGCTGCGGGAAGGAACCATCACCTTCCGGGTGAAGACCTCAGCGGTTGATGCCCGCGGTATCAATCCTCACTGCCTCTCCCACTCACAGCAGTCGAATTGCGGGGCGGCTTCGCACAGAAGCGCCTGCCCCCCGGGTGGTCACACACAAATCCGACAGCGCCTTCGACTTGTCGCCCTTCCACTTCACCGCTCCTTCGCCCAGGTATGCCTCGAGCTCATACCCATAGCAATCTCCAACAACTAACAGCCATTCCTAAGAGCCTTTAAAAATTATCAGCCATTCACATATTTTTAACAAGAATTTTAAATGCTCCCGGTTCATTCCAAACATCCAGATTCGCAGAGAATTTAAAGTGGTTTCAATAAGTAACCACATAACGAGAAAAGCTCAACATTTTTATCAAAATCTTCACTCTTGCCCGTTTTCCTTCATATTCGTCTACGTCGCAATGCTGTATATCCATGTACGAAATACATAACCCAAAGATCGACTCAAACCACCGTAATCTCCCATAACTATCAACTGATTTTAAAACTGAAACAGTTTTCAACCTCGCTTTATTTCACTTAGCACAACGTGTACGATCTTCCATGTAATAAAAGTACTGCTTATTGACCGCCACTTCCCAAAAGCTAATAATTATTATTGACTTCTCGAAGGACAAAGCTGATCGAGAAGAAATATATGAAAGAAGGGAATAAGGGCACTTCCTTTGGTAGTCCCCATCGCCCCTGAAATTGACATTCTCCAGACACTGCCTCCGCTAGTGCTACAACCCCTGTCCCTGACACCATCCCCACCGCTGTTGGCGCTCGGGACTGCAACTACCACTATCACCTCTGTCAACATTACTGTCATCACTATCGTTTGTACTGACGTCATTATTGGTGCCACTGATATCACTACCGCCGTTTCAGAACCATTGCCATCACTTTCTCGCAGCCACTACCGCTTCCGACTGCGTGACTACCGCCACAACCACTTCTGCCACCAATACCTCCACCACCGTCACACCAACCATCAACATCACTGTACACACTGACGACTTAGGCCCCGCTGCGACCACCATCACCACCCCGTTTACTCATTCGACTCCCGCCATCGCTTCAGCAGCACCATTTCTGCTGTCTCTCCCGACTGCGCGATCCCTACTTCCGTCTCCACCGTCACCGCCTCCGCCGTTTACACTGTCATCACGACCTCCATTATCACATCCTCGTACCATGACCACAGAGGTATGATCACAACCACTTGTTCCACTCCATACCGCTCGACCGCTTCCACCATAAACAACACTGCATTCACCGGCGATATCTTCAGCGACATATGTAGAAGAGCAGTGTACGTGCGTAGGTAAGGAGTTTATTGATTGATTAAATGATTACCTAACTGTTCCGGGTGCATCAACTGCCCTGTTGGGACAATCTTTAAGCTGCAGACATGTATGGTAGTGTAGTACACGAAAGTATCTGTGTAAGAAAGGGGGAGGACAGGGTAAGGGAGAAGAAGAAGGCAAGATTGTACGCGATTAGTGACCCATTTGTTAGGATACTGCTCCGGCATTCGTCTGGCATTGATCGTAGAAATGACGGTAAACTACTGGTCAGAGCAGTTAGCCGTTAGCATTCTCGATCGGAACTCGAAGGTATCCGGAAACCTTAGGGACTCCCGGACGGAGGCAGTACAGTTAATCCCGTGAGTCTCCTCAAGTCACAACCACTAAATACACCGCTGTTTATATTACCGATATCATCGATTCAGGGTACATCGGCACCACTCTCCCTACCGGTGCCCGCATCGTCGTTGACACGTTTATACCTACAACGACACCATCACGGAAACTGCTGACACGCTGACACCACCAACACCGCACCCCGCTCCACCGCCTTCTACACCCCCCGCCCTTCCACGCCCTACCGCCCCCGCCGAATACCCATCGCCACAAAAAGAGCGTGACGCGGGACGCGAGGAATACGGTGGGAAGACAGCCCGGCGGCGGCGGCGCGGCGGCGCCCGGTTCGCGGCTGGCTTTGTCCCGCGGAATTCCGAAAATTCCCGAGCGACCCCTTTGTCGGCGAGGAGAATTCAATAAAACTTCATCACCGCATCAAAGCGGAAGCGGAGGGCGAGCGGGGCTGAGTGGGGATCGGGGCAGGCACGGGATCGCTCCGAAAGGAAGGAACTACGAGGCTGCGTGTTTGGCCGGTGGTTGGACGATGCCTCCCCCCTCCCCCCTTCCGCACTCAACAGCGGATCGCCGCCAGCTTCCGCATCGCCCGGAGATGCTGTGCGATATGCTCTTTTCCCCGTTGCTTTACGAAGATGTCTTCAAGTAAGGAACACGTAGTGAATAGGAGGAAGACGCTAACACAAATGACAGGTTGAGTAAGGATGACAGAGACATCAATCACTATCAACGTAACCCATGCAATTATATCGCACATAAGAAAGAGCTATAGAAAAATTACGATAGAAAAATACATATTTTTTTTACAAACTACATACAGTTTCATCGTCCACAATGTGTCAATAAAATTGACAAAGATATTTAGTTCACAACAATTAAGATTAGTAATTCTGAAAATGATAATTCTAAGAAAAAACATCAAAATGAAATAAAATTTCAAATAATAACCGAAACTCCCTGATTTCTTTAATGTTTTCCATAAATATCCCAAGAATGTTACGTAAGAAAGTACACTGAATAATTACAAGAGACCACAACAATTGTGTTAACAATTACACAACACAATGATCTCCAAGCAAGACCAACTCTTCCATTTCCGGCGTATTTGTCAAGTTGCGCATGATGCCTTGTTCCCGTTTTCATTTTAGCTGCGCATTTCAAACAGCGTATACTTCGTAACTTTTTAATGATGAAGCAAAGTTGAGATCTATTCAATATATTGTGACCTCTACACCTATTTTATATTTTTCGGCTCTTCAATTGCATAAAACCGTTGACTACGAGCCGATTAGGAGGGATATCAAAATCGTTTCCTTTTGGTCCGGCTTCGGAAGGGGCTGCTCCGGTGGTGGGAGGTTCGTGGTTGGAGAAATGCTCGCTAGCCGACAGACGCTGGATCTCATCAACCAGCGGGAGAAGTTTATCGTCCTCGCCCGAGAAAAATAGCATTCACTACACTTACGGGACTAGTTACCTCAACAGTGGGCGCGTCCGAAATCACTAATTAGTCAATCTATCTCTCATACACACCTACACCGAACACACACGCAAGAAGCACACCAACGCATGTTCCTCGCGCGTACCCCGCCCGTGGAGAGCTGCCAATATCGCCGGTGAGGCTCGACGCAGCGCTTTCAAAAGAGTAGCTCCGGTGGCGAATTAATAATCAAATCAGGCGCGCTCATCGTCGCGTCGACCTGTGGGAGCGAGTTCGGAGGCCGGCGTTCATACGGACGCCTTGACACGGGACGACCGCTCCTCCCACGCCGCCCCCGCGCCATTTGCCCTCGCCCAGCGCGCCCATCTGCGGCCCTTCGTTGGAGCCAAACCTACTGAATTCTCCTCTTGAAAAGCAAATATTTTCGTCTGTGACATTTGTGACATTTGTTGTGCTTCAGTCGTATCGTGAAAAATAAAACACTCTTTATATTTTCCTCATTTCACTGTGGAGCAATTAAACATCATTATTTAAAATCCTTTAGTGAAGAAAATGTTTCCTTATATTTTTTTGTTAACCAGTAATAAATTAGGAGAAAATATTTCAATGTTTTATAAACAATGATATAACGAATATTTCAGCACGATATAATTAATAAGTTAGTTGTGATATAAACGAGCTGCGTGAATTATTAAAGAGAGAAAATGCACAGGATTTTAAGTAATGAATGTACATCTTTCAGAGAATATTTTTTAAATTATATTTTGATAAAAATTAAATTATTGAAATAATACTATATTATTTCCCAGAAATTCGTGAAATTGATCAGCCGATGGCTACATCGAGTGTGTATTGTGATAAAGGAATTTCTACATTTAGCCTCCGTACATTGTATAGTAATAATGGGGATTGTTTAGTTGTACCTATTTAAAAGTCGAGATTCCGAAAGCCGGGTATTATTATGAACTTAAATTTCCATTTAATATTTTGTGGAATCGAATTTTATTGTGAAGCTAGGAATTGTGAAGACTCATGATGTACTTCCATTGCATTTCACATAACTGAACACAATATGTGGGGCACAAGGCAGAAACTGAAACCCAACATCTCTATTTTAGTAGCCTAGGAATTCGTCATTGTGCTGCCCCAACTGCACGACAGCGGAACGTCATGGTCAGTGAATCTCAGGTCGGACAGACGCACAGCATTGCGACTGCGAGTTTAATTTGTAACGGGCACACTGAGTTGAACACGTTGCTAGCGAGCGACTCTGGCCGCGGTTTTTGACTATTTGCTTTAAAATTTTAGACGCACTCCATTCCAGTGGTAAAAGCTAAAAATTACGTTTCACTTCATGTTATCATTGCTACTTCCGGTTAACTGAACTGAATGAAAGAGGATGAAATATGTAGCAAATAAAGGAGAAATGTATGTTGTTTGTAATGAAAAGAATATAATTTTAAGTAAGCAAGAGACTTACCACAGGTTTCTCAACTCTCCAGTTTTTTATATAATATCATTTTGAGAAATGTATTTATTCCTCAAAAAGGAAATAATGTGTAAAAAACATGTACAAATGTTTTATTAATACAAATAGTCTGCGTTGTTCTATGTAAAAAAAATTGCATGGGAAAATTATGTATTAAGTGCATTAATAAACAATTCAGATTCACAAAGAAAATCTCAGCATAATAAGATTTTTAAGACCATAGAGAGAAAAATACATAAAATACAATAATATTGGAATTTTAGACATATATCTTTTGCTATTTTAGGTATTTTATTCCTTAATTATTTTGAAAACATTTTCAAATTCCAGATGTACGGTGAATACAGAATTGGAATGATTAATATTTAGTCAGTGCCAAGTATGTAAGAAATTACAACGCTAAAAAATCCGTAGCTGCTGCAAGAAAAATCATGCTCTACCAAATCAAAACTAGCTTTTTAAGGAAAGTTAAGTGCTGTGGAATTCCATTCATCTAATCATGTCTTTTGTTTAATTAGTAGATATATGGGTATTCGTAACACAAACCTCTATACACGAGAAAAAAAAACACGCGTAGAATATTCCACAAAAACAGCATTATATTTTTGCACCTCATTCAACACCTCATTTCTCACAAGTTTCTTTCTGAAACTTTGATGAACAAACTTTGCGACTTCTTTTCCGCTCTCCCCGATGTTGAATTACCTCCGAGAGTGAATAATAAGAGCTATCCATCGCTGCGTGACGCGGAACCGTTGCTGCGTGGGTGGCGGCAGCCCGCACTGGCCTCCGCGAAGGACAAATCCTTAAACGACACCGCCAGTTGAAACAACATTGGGAGATCTACCAGAATTTCACACGATACGTGTGCGAACGAATACAATGACTCGGAAAGTCAGAAATATCAGTTTCGATTTTAGCTGGCAATACCACGGCGCTTCGACACACGAGGTACTACCCAAAGCAACAAAATGCGAGAGTTGCCCTTCATTGGTGGACATTTATGAATATCGTGCACTAGCGTTGAACAGGTACGTAAAAATGTAGTAAACGTGATTTAGTGCACCCATGACAATAAGTATGTGTCATTCTGTATGTACTCTAATTATATTTACCTACAAAAATTAATTTTATTCAAAATTCGAAAGATATCACCGTAACGAAACAGGACAGGAATATCTGATTTTCCATGTTGCAAGGGAATTTCATAGCATCTCTTTATACATCTCTTTGGTTAATCAAACCATTTCTTCTGCCCAGAGTAACATCTTTACAACCCTCCTATATACAACGCCAACCCGGCCCATTACACATTAAAACTCTGAAGGAGCTCCGCTTTCCGGCGACGGTGAGACTAATAAAAGGGAGGCCCCCGCGCTGCACCGAGAGCGCATTCGCCGTCGCCAGCAAAGAACCGATTAAGGTGCAGATGTACGCGAGGAGCAGCGCGAGCGATCGTTTAATATTTATATCTCGCCTTTAAGTACCGGGAGCAAAGATCTTTACGCTGCAGTTACTCGTCTTCATAACCGCCGGAGCTCTCCCACGAAAAGCGGGGGGGGGAGGGGGGAGGCGGAAGGAGC
>BOPP01000181.1:137655-158242 GCA_017312745.1 Gryllus bimaculatus
GTGAAAACCGGACGGTCAAGAAAAGAAATTAGCGCTCAGTCGGAATTAGCAATGACTCTGGGCAAACCATTATCAAAAAATGACACCCAGTTCGAAACAATGGCTTGAAATGAGCTCCAGATCAACTGAAAAGATAAAAGATTAACAGAATGGCTTCATGCTGTGCCTCGGAGGAGAATACTCTGTCTTTACCCCACATCGTCCACGAGGCTAAACTGCTTCCACCATTCAGAACCAGAGCAAGGCAAAGCAAGAATGGAAACATATGAATATCTCCCCACAGACGTTCAAAAGTTGTTCACACAAGTTCCTGTTAAAGTACAAGGAATAACCTTCTTCGATTCAAAGGGCCCTTCTGTTCGCCGGACTACCTTGAACAGAGCCACAACAAAAATCCCTACAAAGAAAAATTTGCAGAAAACTGAAACAATAAAAGTGAAAACTCGGCTGGAATAGGAAGAATCGATCGTTTTGCTTGACACCGTGTACCCGTCTCTACAACTACCCAGGGTAAGTGGTAAGAGAACACGCTGCGGTCCGGGAAACATATTGAACAATCCCTCCGTTCTCCAGATCTTTGCCCTTGCGAATTTATCACACACGTTGACGCAGAACTGAAGAAATCATTCATGTGGCGCCCACGTTTCAATTCATACGCAGGAAGTATAAGACGTCGAGTGACCATCAGAGACTTAACTCTTCTATACAAGACTGAATTAACCGTTTCTGCCCAGAGGGAGTAATTATTGATACTTCTTGCAATTAATTCTGAAATGAACAACATTCATTGATCACGTGTTCACAACGTTATGGTTTAAGTAAACTGTTCTCATATATTATGTGAGGTCGAATTAATAAGATAAATCCGAAAAGATTTAAAAGAAAGCTTAGTGAGAGTTACGAATGAGCGTATACTAAGAATGATACAGCTGGAAACAAGCGTAATGAATGGCCTATTCAACTTTTATATAAATCGATTATAGCCTAACCGGATAAGCAAGGATTTAGATATATTATACAGCTAAAGAACTGCAGTAGTGGATTACCATTAACTGCCACAAATTCTGGATAGAATATTTCAAGTTTAAAGGTTCATTCAGAACTGCAAAAAATGACAGTTGAAAAATTTGTCAACACGAAAAAAAACAGTTGCAGAATACCAGTTCTGACACTGTAACAGTTCTCTAATGTTTTCAAGTATTATGGATTTGTTATACTGCAACTGATTTTATACGTTAGATTTACCGAAATATTCAAAACATTCTATCGGAATGTTCCATAGTTTTGAATGTAAAGTCGTAGGCTTCCGCGGCCAGAGTCATGTGGGTGAATCTGGCTGTCCGAGTGAACGCCGACGTCGAAGGGCCTGAAGTTGCACGGCCGGAGGTATGACCAGCCTCAAGACCCCTTCCTCAGGCTGGACTAACCCGCCCTGAGCGAAGACCACGACAGGATGGTCGAAACGTCGGCAACTCAGCCTTCGACGCGAGCGATCACCCGGACAGCCAGATCACCCACAGTTTTGGAATGATGTATTTGAATACGTTATGTACCAATAGATTAACTATACTTTAGAATTTAAGTATAGACAATTAAAACTTTAACTGTAAGAAAGAAATATACGCACGCACAGACAAAGCCCCCACCGGGGCTGTTTTTTTCTTTTTTACGTTATCGCCGCAAGTGATTATTTATTCACAAACCTGACCTCAAATTACGAAAGTATTATTTATGTAACAACATTCTACGCAAGGGTATCACCCAAGATGAATAAGAAGGCTCTGAGAAGCGCACTCGAGTGGCCGCGCCGAATTCCCCATCCTACAAACCCTGGGGCCCCGGAGCGCCGTTCCCAGGGAGGGCGCAGCCCCGCCTCCTCCAGACCGATAGCCCGCCATTCGCATGCCCGTGCTACCGCCAGCGCTCTTCGCGGCGGACTTGCCGCCAATCAAAGCGGCCGGCGCGAGTGCACATAAGTGACCAGGGCAGACGCGTGGTGGAGGATTGGGGACCGAAAGATCGGGGGAGGGGAGAACGGAAAGAGATGCCGAAAGCAGGGGCAAAAGGTCGTGAAGCGGGAGAGGGTGAAGAATGGCAGTGGCGGGTGAGACGGGTTGAGAGGGGTGCGAGAGAGGAAGGCGAAAAGGTGGTAAGGGCAGGTGCAAGTGAGCGAGGCGGGCGGGGCGGGCGGGGCCGGCCCCCCCCCAGGCGGGCGGAGGCGGGCGGGCGGGCGGAGGCGGAGCGGCGGGGCGCGCGGGCGGGGCGGGCGGGCGGCGGCGGGCGAGGCGGGCGGGCGAAGTGGGGCGTGGAGAGGTGGGGTTGGAGGAGCGAAGCGGCTGCTGAGTTGGGGGCCGCCCCCAGGCATTTTCCCGCCACTCGGATCAAAGAGCGGCCTGTGTGGCTTCGATTCCCCGCCGCCGCTCGGCCCGGCGCCCCGTGGGTTGCCGCCCCTAAATCGCCGCCGCGGTACGCCGGGAACAAGTGAACATGGGCGTGCATATGGGGCGACCTTAGGGATGCGAAATGTGTAGATGGAGATGGATGTGAAGCAGCGTTTGAGGGAAGATGGAGCAAGATGCAATGTGGAGAGGAGATTGAATATGGAGATGAAGGCAAAGCATCTCGAAGTAAACAGGTAAGAGTTGAGATTTACGGTGTTAAAAGCAGTTCAATAGGAAAAAAACAATGTGCAGATGGAAAGGCAAGCGCAGAGTTGCAGTGCAGAGCGTTCCAAAATGATCGAAGAGGTGAGATGATGGATAGAGATAAAGGATATGGAGAGGTAGATAAAGGAGGAGGAGGAGCATGAAAAGATAAAGTTGAATATGAGAGGTATGGTTTACGCGGTTTGTAACTCGTGGAGTGAAAAGGTCTTGGAAAATAGGCATCAGTAGTATATGAGAAAGAGAAAGTGCAGAGATGGGGAAGATATGGGGCATATCGAAAAGTACTTGGACAGATGGGGATTAATTGGTCCAGTAGGAATGGAAAACGATAAAGACAAGATGTTAAAATATGCTTAAGAGCTATTTGAAAAAGCTCAAGAGTAAAGGAGGGAAAACATTGGAGAAGAACGTGGCATTTATGTGGTGAGAGTACAGGCATTAGATTGGGTCGAGCAGAGCGACGGATGCGAGTCGGTTCACAGGAGAGGGCACATAAAGCAAGAGACAAAGAAAAGAAGAATAAGAAAGGAAGGAAGAAGGAAATGATGAGAAGTTACGGAAATTCGTCAAGCGAAAATAGGAATATGACGGAGAGGGAACAGGCACAAAAGAGAGGAGGTCGGACTTGTGAACGTGATTCTCGCCCGAGATGGTAGCAGCTTGACGGAGAGGATTCTTGCATCGGTGCAGAGAAACGGACAACATGTTGGATGTTGAGGCACAGTGTGGGAGTGGGGACGCCGGTGGGTGCCGGGAAAGGACAAGCGGGCAGCGTGGAAGGGCGGGGTGGCTTTGGGATGGGCGGGACGGAAGAGAGCCCGGCTCTTATAGAAGGATGCGTCAGCTGCAGAGGAGATGGGGGGGGGCTGCGGGGCGGCCGTTGCGCGAGAGCGACAGAGGCGGCGTTGCGGATGTAGCGAAGAGTCCGGGGCGTGGCGGGGGCGGGGCGCGGGGCGGCGGGCGGCGGGGCGGCGGGCGGGGACCGGGGGGGCGCGCGGGTGGCGGCGGGGGCGGCGGGGCGGGGGCGGCGGGGGCGGCGGGGCGCGGGGCGGCGGGCGGCGGGGGCGGCGGGGGCGCGGGGGGCGGGCTGGGGCGGGGGGCGGCGGGGCGGGGACGGCGGGGCGGCGGGGGCGGCGGGGCGGGGGGTGGCGGGGCGGCAGAGCACCGAGAGCGCGGAGGGAGGCGAGGGCGGAGATAGGACAGCGGGCGCGGGGCCGGAATAGTCGTGTGTGAGGCGGCAGCACTTGGCACGCGTGATCGCTCGGCCGTTCCCGCGCGGGCATGCGTGAACGGCGTGCGATTAGTATGCGTCACGCAGGGGCTTAGAGGCGATCGGGATGCGCGCTCGCCTCCGCTCTCGCCTCTGCGCCCACCCGCTGCGAAAACAACCCTGCACCGAATGACGCCCCCCCCCCCCACCCGCGCCGTCTTATTACATAGCCCATGTACACGCGCACGGGTATTGGAAGCGCTCTCGCACATGTGTCACAGAGTGAATTCCGCAGAGGGAGGTTATAACCTCTACATGTCTTTTTTTCTGGGCAGCTAAATATGAGAATTTTCCTGCTCGTCTGTACCAGATACATCTTTGAACATTCGTTACATTTAATACCGTCTATACTTCCTCGCCATTTATTATAATAAACGTGTCGACTACATTTCGGCGCTAAATCTTCACTTCATATCTTTGCAGAACTTTGGTTTTAACTAAAGAGCATAACAATCTCCGGGAACAGGCAATTAAGAACTCCTGGTCTTCTTGTCTATATGTTTTGTTGTTTAATTTAAAAACCGTATTGAGTAAAGTAAATTTTACAGCAATAATAATTTCATCATTGTGAATATCACATTTAAGGGAATTTTGTACTAAATGTACTTGTTCTTTTGTACTTAATATACTTAATGTTGGTTTCAGTTCTAAATGTAACGAAAGATGTATTTGGGACAGACAATCAGGAAGCTTTCTGTGAGGATCAAAGAACACCAGAAGAATGTCCAAGTTCCCTATTGTAGACAAAATTCAGTATATGAACATCGAATAGAACTTCATAATTCTTTCGATTTCCTAAAGCCAATAATTATCAGTGTCACAATACGTAGGTATCCGCATTTTGTATCAGAAACATTACAAATTGAAACTGCAAAAATGACTCAATTAATGCTGAGAAATTGAGATTGAGAGCACTAAGTTCACAAATATTTACAATTTGCAAGTACATTGACGTAAGACTCTGCACTGACTCTTAAGTTTTTTTCTGTTAGTTTAAAAACAAGTTTCTTTACTTTCTCAGTACCCTTCCCTTAGTCCCCTCTTTCTTCTTCTTCTTCTTCTTCTTCTCTTTATTTTTCTCCCCTCCTCTTCCACTTGCCTGCCCCCTCTATACACGCAAGGAACCTTCCGAGTTTCTTTCATTCTCTCCACGTCTCTTGACTGAGTTACGCACTATCAATCGCCAGTGCATGACGGTATTATATTTTTTCACAATACGAGCTCCTGCTTGGCTTTTGGTAAGTTCTGGTTAAATACTCTTAATATGTATAACATTGTATTTTATTTACTAATTAATTAATCAATTGTTTGTATTGGTTGGCATATTCCTTGTATTAGTTACATGGTATTTTGAAAATTGTATTGTTCTATTTTAGCCTGATGATGGGAATAATCAATACCTGAAGCTGTTCATAACAAAAATGACGTGGCTCATGAATCAAAATGAAGACGTTGACATATGTCCGTCTATAATTCATCTTGGGACTCTCTTCCTTCAAGTTAAAAAACAATCAAAGAAAGGTTTATTTCCATTTTACAAGAGCATTAATTACTAGATGTTTTTTCTTTTCAGATAAAGTTACAATTATTTAAACAAATTAAGATTAACGTGGGGATTCATTTTGAAGAATAAATTACAATAATGGGCGAAAACAATAGTTTTTGACAAAAAGTACATTATCATTATGTGGCATATGAAACGTCAAACATGTTCATGAGTGCAATTGTGTCAATAAGAATGGAAATAATTATTTGTCAAATAGCTGGCAGCAATCTCACGTAATATCTGCAATACTTCAGTGTTTGACAATAAACTGCGACCTCTATAAACATGTGTTGAATATGTTTTCTGAAAATTCAAGCTAAAATGTGAGTATGTATTGTGTTGTGTTAATGATGTACGTTGATTGATAATTTTTATTTGATCAATTATAAATTTATTTTAAAGCACATAAGTGACCTACTTTTAGCTTTTTTAAAATATGTGTTAAAAAGTAGGCAGGCAATTCCACTAACTCACACTTATTTCCTTAAAATGGAGTGTACTTTAAAAAATCACGAATACTTAATTATATTTAAAAATAAACTTTACTCTTTGCAACGTTTTTAACGTTATTTGTTACCCAAAAGTTACTATAAAATAATGTTCACTTATTTTCTTCAATAGAGTCCCAAACTCGTTTCACTTTGAAATTATTTCTTCTGCTTTCTTCTAATTTGTATTGGAGACTAAACAAGTTTTTGGAATTATTTACTTATAGAACTACTTTTTTGGTGTAATGTTTCTATAAAATTAACGTTAGTACTTTTTGCTGTAGCATGAAAAAAATGAAAAATTGTTCAGTAATATCAAATTATGTGAGATTCTCAGAAGAAATGTTGTTTCCTAAACTTTGTAATATGATCGAAACACAAATTTGAAAGTGTGAAGTAAATACATAGTGAAGGAACCAAGATGTAGAAGAACAAAGAAAATTAATTGCAGGGACTGATAAGTGAAAGAGTTAGAGATCATCGAATTATGAGGGTACATCTGAAGAGGACGAAGTGAAAAAGAAGAACATGAAGAAGAAGAAGAAGAAGAAGAAGAAGAATTTGACAAGAGAGGGAAAAAGGATTTTGAGAACACACCTTCAGTGTGTGTAAGGAAAGGTGAGCCCAGCAACAATGAAATCAGGCTTTCTGTAATTCGGGTTCGTATGGGGACATTAAGGAGGGCGAATGATTGAAGCGTTAACAGAAGCGTTAGAGGTTGATTGACGTGGTTGGGCCGAATACATAATTCAAACATGAAATGATCGATCCTTTAATGAGCGAATCTTATCCACACAATGTCCTTGTTCTGAAATGAGTGAGGCAATAAATCAACATTCATTTTTGCATGTGAGATCGCCTGTTTCCATAAGCGTTCGTCAACCGTTGTTCTCTTAACTAGTTTAGGTAATGTTATAAATCAGCGGTGCCCATTACAATGTAAAAGAACACCAATTATATTGCACACTGTTTTCAATCCCATACCCAACACATTTATTCTCATATAGAAAGGAATATATCAGTCATCAATGTAATTCACTAAACATTTGCCAAAATAAAAAAAAATCTGTTGGAAAGTATTACGAAAACTATTTAAATGAACTTGGGCGCACTTTTTATATAATATGCTATACGACCGCGCAAATACAAAACATCTGGTGGAAAATACACGATGGTCAATTTTCGATCAATTATGGATTTAAATTTCCTAGCTAAATTAAATTGTAACCTCTACTGTTCACTTATTTTAGCCAATAAATTACGTAAGGATTCTTTGATTTCTTTTGAACTAACGGAGCTAATGCTGGAATTGATAGGAATTTGTCGGATGCGAGGATGGGAAAATGCGTAAAGGAAGGGATAGCGGAACGGCGATAAGTGTGGGATGAGAGAGGAATGTGAAGAGGGAGAGAAAAACATGAGTGGGTACGGGGTACAAGTTCGGCGAGGCTTACGACACCAAAGAGACAGACGAGGGCGACGAGGGCGACGAGGGTGTTGGGGGCGACGAGGACGGCGAGGGCAGCGAGGGGGAGCGAGCAGGAAGAGTGAGGAAGTCCACATGGGCAGGGATATGGATGAGAGAAGCAAGTCCGGCGAGGCCGGTGGGAGCAGCGAGAGAGGCGGCTGAGGCCTGGGACGCAGGCAGAGCGTCCTGTGCTGCGTGGGCGGTGCGAGCGGCAGGGGCGGCGCGGGGGCGGGAGGCTGCGAGCGCGCGTCGATAGGGCACGCGCGTGACAAACGAGAGCCGGCGGGCGGGCGCGCAGTATTTCATTGACCGCGCGGTGCTCCATTGGGCGTGTGAGGGCGACGGGGGCGGGGGGGGGGCGTCACGGAGAGCGGTGCCGCGATTCCACTCGGAGGGCGCTAATGCTGCGCACTTTCTCTCCCTTCAGTCTCCCCGTGCCCCGAGGGCGCACCGACGCCCACTTGCCTCTACCTTCGCCTCTGCCTCACCCCACCCGACTCCGACTCTACCTCTGCGTCCTCCCTCTCCCACGACTCAATCTATCTATGTCTCTGCTCCTGCTTCTCCCTCCCCCCTCGCCTGACTTCGACTCTACCTCTGCTTCTGCCTCTGCGTCATCTCTCTCCCACCACTCAGACTATCTTTGCCTCTGCCTCTTCTTCTGCCTACCCCTCACCTGACTTCGACTCTACCTCTGCCTCTGACTCCTCCCTCGCACGAGATTCTCACTCTGTCTTTCTCTGCCCTCCCCCTCACCTGACTCCGACTCTACCACTGCTTCTGCTTCCTCCCTCACACCTGACTCGGGTTCTACCTTGCGTCGGATTGGATCTCCGACATTTTTCCGCTCCTGCTTTCCACCACAGCTATTGCCTCCACTTCGATGTGCCTCGCTTCTGACTTTCATTAAGCCTCCCTCTGTGCCTGTCTTTCCATCTTTGCACTGCCTCCACTCTGTCGTCTCCACGCTCAACCTAGCCTTGCTTCTTCCAGGGCCTACGTTTCCGTTTCTGACTGCACCTCTGCCCCTCGTTCGACTCCGTTTCCTTCATTCATCTTCTCTCAGTCTCTAACCTGCTTATCATCTCTGTGCATTGGTGATAGTGTGGTCATAGTTGGACAGTGAAAAGGGCGTTTAAGAGAATGATGCAGGTCTCATCTTCGTTGAAAACCCTGATTTTTTAAAAATTGCAAAAGTTGTACACTGGCCTTAGTTTCTCTTTTCGAGCGTGCCTCCACCGCCACCTTCGCCTCCACTTCCTCCTCTGCTCTTAGCTCCGTCTCTAATCTAGGTCTTATTTCTACATTGGTGATAGTATTCGCCTCTGTCTTCATCCCCTTTCTCCTGTCCCTGACTGGACATTAGTCTGCATTTCCGCCTTCACATCCGCGTCCGCCCTCTGTCTTTGCCTCAGCTTCACATGCGCCAATCCGCCTGTGCATTGCTCGCAATGTGCGTTCACAAGCGGCCGTTATTTACCAGCTCCGTCAATGGCAGTGCCCCTCGTACCGGGATTGCCGAGTCAATGAATCACAAATATTTACACGATGTAAACCAATAATCTTCTTTTCTCCCACAAAAATCTGACTCTGTGCGAAAAGTTATTGTTACGATTCTATTGTATGTGCACACACAGTACTTGCATCAAGCCACTCTGAGGACTGCCGAAAGTTTTGGTCGAAAACTATTAATAACATCTACGATAACTATCTCCATCACGTAGTTGCCAATATTGCTGACATTGCCATCAATTTCTTACGTTTTGTTTTGGTTAGATACCTACTTCACTTTGCAAACAATATTTTTATTGTTTTATAATAATAATAATAATTATAATTATAATAATAATAACAATTAGTATTGTTATTATTGAGGGCGAATTGGCCGATCAGAACCACGCGTACATAGTCCTACACCAACCGAGGCTCTGGTACATTTATCTCGTGGTAAGTGAAGGTGACTCCTTTTTGGGAGATCACCATTATGCTAAAACAAGTTATTATTCCCGAGGGTTGACAGTGCTGGCGGGATGAAAATTGGAATGCTGGTTAATGGACGACACACACAAACACCCACGCCCGAGGTGGGTCTGGAATTCGAGGTCCTTCCGTCTGAGATCACCTCTGCCTTAGACATCCGGGCTACCCGGATCGGCATTCATTATTATTCTTATTCTTATTCTTATTATTATTATTATTATTATTATTATTGTCTTACATTATTCACAGTATCTACTGGTCGGTATGTCAACCACACACAGGAGTGATGACTAGGTGTGTGGTTGCTTTACTGAAGGTTCAGATGGCTTCTGACAATACGGCATGTATTCAAAATTACACACTTTTGCATATTATATACATTCCTGGCATCTAAGTGAAGACACTCCAGTGCCCGAAGTGTCATTTTCGGGATCATTCCTGTAGCTGATATTATTATAGGCACAGTTGTCACTTTACTGAAGTTCAACTGAGTTGCGACTTCATGGACGAGATTGGTATAATTCTGGACAACCTTTGCTAAAATAGTATTTCAGCGTACTATTCACGTGCTTCAGCTAATACTGTTGAAAGAGACCTAAACTTGGATCGTAAAAGCTGAGATTAGGTTGAGTACTTTTTATTTTTTATATTGTATCCATTTAATTTAATTCAATATTAAAGCCGGATATCTGTTAGCATCCATTTGAATAATTTTTTTAAGTAAACAGGAATAACTTTCTTTATATTATCAGACGTTTGATGAATTCTTGAAATGGTAGTTTTTGTTTCGTGGTTCACTACTTCCTTGTTTACGGATTCTAAATATTTGATGGTGTGAAGGATTGGATTCAAAAGAATATTATTAAAGGTATTGAAAACCTATTCCAGTTTTTTTTCGAGCCCAGTGATAGAATTTAAAACTTATTTTATCGAATTTGGTTGACAAACCTTTATATTAGTCAAACTAGTACACACACACACACACACACACACATCGTAATCTTTTCCAAACTGCCACTTCAGCAAATATCAAAACTTATTCCTTTGCTTTTGTGGGTCCTTGCCTTCATTGGCTGAGCGTCTGTCTTCACAGGGGAGAGGGCGAAGTTGTTCCAGGCGAGTGGCGCACCTAAATGGAGCTGGCGATTTCTCAAGGCTCCGACCTCAAGCCACCCCCCACCCCTCCACACTTCGTCCCGCCTCCTCCCACCCCGTTCGCCCAGGCCCACTGCCCGCCCCACCGCGGCTCCTTCCCCTCTCTTCCTCGCTCCGTCTGCTCTCCTCCCGCACCCCCGTCGCCGGCGGCGCCTTCGAAGTCATTGCGGGCGCGGCCACGGGACGCGGCCCGGGACGCGGGGCGAGGAAATAAATAACCCTCCGCTGGTCACGTGGCTGGACGCTGCGCTGAGCTTTTTGCAAAAGAATCTGCGACGCTGAAATATGCGATTGGATTAAGTCGTGTGTACGATATATTTCTTTTATTAAATATAATGTGCGTACTTTATACATCTATAATGTTCGTAGTCATACTATACACACATATAGCCAGCTGAACAAATGGGCGCAGACGTGTCACATTTATTATTATTATTATTAGCAGATAGCGCTATTTTTCACTTTTATTGAAGCAATTTGCTGCTCTGTTGTTTTCCTGCCAAAGAGTTCTCTTCCAACACTGTATAAGTTCTATTAAACTACAACCAATGATTTGTATATTGCCATTTTTCACAATAAGATTATTTTCGATTTATTACCTGTTGAAAATTAGAGAGGAGATATTTATATGCGATTAAATATTGTAAATTAAGGATGTTGCCTGGTATCAAAAAATATATTTCGCTAAAGATCGTTTCAATTGCGTAGCGATCATGCTCAGAGCTAAAATTGAAATTACAGAAATAAAATTACATTAATACATGAATTTTTTATAGTTGATTATTTTTTTATAATTCATATATTAATGTAACTTTATTTCTGTAATTTTAATGTTATCTCTGAGGATGATCGCTACGCGATCGAAACAATCATTAGCAAAATATATTTTTTTTATGCCAGACATCTTAAATTTACCATATTTAACGATTAGAAGGTATCTACCTCACCATTGATCTAATTAATTACATGCGATTATTAAGTTTAACTTGGAATCCATAATTACTAAACAACTGAATTCGTACGAATATTGGACATATTATTCTAAAAATATCTTAAAAAACTGTTTTAGGAGTGTTTCAAAACATTTATTGTTGTGAATTACTGTACTCTCTTTTCAATATAAAATTAATCATTACGTCTATTCATCAGATTCAAAATAATTAAATTAAATTTTGTAATGAAACCTAAAATTCAAAAACTTTTTGTGTGGCTTTATATGACCGAGGATAGTTAGCCATGGCATAAGTAATATTTTTTAATTTTTACTTTTACTAGGAACTTGCGCAGCACAAACACTCACATTTATAATGAAATTACCTCTCGGAGGCACGACGCTATTTTAGTATCTAGTACGAGAATAAAATATCGTGCTCGCAACTGCACATTTCTATCAGTGTCTCTACGTTATGGTGAATAAATACACCAACAGTTACCGCAGTCATTCAACAGTGTTTTATTACCAAGTTCACTGCCGATTCAGAACAACGCGATGAAAATAAAAGGGAAACTGTTATCTAAGTGAAGTGCTGGTAAATAACATCAAAAACTGTTGGTAGTTGGTGACATATGCGCTATAGAATGGGTACTTCGTAGGTTAGCGAAGTAAAAAGAAATGAAGAATCCGAAAGGTAAACTAAATGAAAAAAATGCTAGGGGTAATATCACAAGCAAGTTACGTGTGTCAGCAATGACGCAATTGTATAGGACCATTTTTTAAAAAAGGACAGCGGGAGAGTGACCATGTTGGATGTGAATTCCGGGGCTAGTATGGAGATGGGGAATGGAAATGAGTGCGGAGAGAGGGGACCATGGCCGGTAGCGATAAAAAAATCATGACAGAAGCGAGTGTTTCAACAAGATAAGTGGCATCCAACACGATGCAATAGCTGAGAAATCGTAAAATCAAAAACGAATAGAACTCTACAATAGGCTAAAATAGAACAATGACAAAAAATGTAACGTGGACTAATATATGAGCAGAAACGTAATTATACTAAAATTGCTGGAAAAGCGAAATAATTCCTACGTGAGGGCAGGAATAGAGTTTCATAAAAACGAATATAAGAGTATTAGATATCCGAAAATAAGATCTGTCTTCGAGGGATTTGCAAGAGTAAACGAGCGATAAATATTTTTCCTGTTTAGACACATTTTGCGGAGATTACCAATACAAAACGGACTGGCAGATACCGATGGCGGAGTCGGGGACAAGGCCGGAGGCGGTTGAAGTGACAGGCTTGAGCAGAGGGGGTGGCGGAGCAGAGGCGAAGACGGTAGTTGCAACGAATGACGATTTGCGGTGCACAGCAAGAGCTGAGACCAAGTATACAAAGAAATAGGACAGGGCAGGTCAGGCCGAGAAGCGGGATCAAGAGGGGACGTTGACAAGAACGATGAAGTCGAGGGCGATGATAAGAACGACAGCGAGATTAAGGCTAGAGCGAGCGATGGTGGCTAATGGAGTGACGGTAAAGGTGAGGTCAAAGAGGAGGCAAGGGTGGAAGTAGGAGAGAAAGCACAGCAAGGTGGGGACAAGGGTTAGGGAGAAGACAAAACGAAGGCCAGAGCGTTGCCATAGAGGAACGTAAGGGAGAGTCAAGGATGAAAACAAGAGCATGAACACGAAAAACAGCAATGGAACGGAGAAGCGCGATCGTATCTTGAGAATGAGGCCAAGGAGAGGTCGTCGGGTCCACAACAAGATAAGCCAGAGGGGTCGGGAGGGGACTAGGGCATAGGCAAGACCAATATAAAGGTGAGAATAAAGGCGTAAACATATGACGCAGGCGGTGGTGCAAAGCGAGGGCAAACGCTTGGGAAAAGAGGAAGCAAGGGCAAGGGCAGGAGTGGAAACAGGGAAGGGCCGAGACAAGGGCAAGGCCGAAGACAAAAACAAACTCTAGATGAATAACAAACAATAATGTAAAGGGGAAGGCTTGGACGAAAACAAGAGCAAGATCAAGAACTACTGGTAGGGACAAGGGAGATGGCACCGCGAGAATGAGGCCAAGACGAAAGCGATGGTATGGAAGGAATGGTATAGAAGGAAGGTCGGAGGGTCGAAAAAAGAACAGGAAAAGGGACAGAACGGGGACGAGGCCGAATGTAAAGATAAATAAAAAGGCGAGAATGAGGGCGCAGAAACGGCACGTGGGCAACAGTGCTCGCGAGTCGCAAGTCCAGGGCCGAAGGATCGGGTGACCGGGGGCAGGGCGGGGAGGGCGGGGAGGGCGGGGGAGAGGGCGAGCGCGAAAGCGAGGCAGGGGCGTGGCCGGAGGCAGGGTCGGCCGAGCGGCGCGCGGGGCGACCGCCCACGCACTCAAGGCGGGAATGGCTGACATATGACCAGCAACCGTTCCGAATGCCCGCCCCTCCCTCCGCCGATCACAGCGCTCGTAAAGCCATCGGCTATCTCCTCCCCCCCCCCCCCAGCCCCGTCCCCGCCTCTGTGAGCTATAGATGGCGCCCGGCCTCCGCAAGCACTGCCGCGACTTTCAGCGCTACATATATGATAAAAGTGCATGCGGGGAAATGATGGCGGTTTTATTCATACTGCAAGGAATAGAACGGAAGCGATTTCATTCGCAGCGCGCCTCTGCCGGGCGCATGAGCCCTCGAATATCGAGTATAAACGATTAACAAAACAAATCCTTTCGCTTTCGTTCGGCGCGCTGCCAAACGCCGAAACACGGCGTTAAAATATTAAAATATGAGTGCATAAAAAGTAACAAAGTTATTTTCCATTCAAATACAGGTCCATAACAATAATATATATTAGAAACCACCCAAAGCGCTACAAAAAATAATCATTGGCGTAGCCTCCACCCGAATATACGAAATTAATTAATTTAGAATCGCTCGGGAGTGAAAACGCGGCTTCGCTCGACGGGCGCAGACGTCTGCGAGCGCGCGGGTTCGCCGCGCAGGTGCGCCGCAGCGAAAGCCCGGCGACCCGCCGCCGTCGCCTAATTAATGGCCTGACGTCACGCGACGCCGTTGTTTATTGTGTTTTGTAAATCATGTCGCGTCCGGAGAGAGGCGGGTGATGGGGATGGCGGGGACGGCGGCTGCAGTAGTTTGCGAAGTGACGTTGGGGGCTACGGTAGTAAAGGAGTAATGGCGCTGGTGGAAGGAGCAGGGGCGGTGGGGGAGGTAGTGAAAAAGGTGACGCCGGGGAGGATGGAAGGTCGGCGGGTGTGCGAAAGGCAACGGGGTTGGGGATTGAAAATAGTGATGGAGGTCGAGAATCGGGAAGTCTGTCTGGAAATTGCCGGTTGGATGAAAGTTGAAGGTCAGTGCGGGTATTGGCAACGGGTTTTGGGAACAGGTACTCGTAGATCATTGCAGGATCGGGTGTCGGCGAGGGGGAACTCATCGAGAATGAGGGTGGGAAGCGGGAGTGAAAAGTGGGAAGTGGAAAGGAAGTAGGAAGCGGGATTGTGAGGCGGGAGCGTGAAGCGGAAGTGGGAAGCGGAAGTGGGAAGTGGGAGTGGAAAGCGGGAGTGGGAAGCGGGAGTGGGAAGCGGAGTGGAAGCGGGAGTGGGTAGCGAGAGTGGGAAGGCGGGAGTGGGAAGCGGGAGTGGAGGAGTGGGAAGGGAGTGGGAAGCGGGAGTGGGAAGCGGGAGTGAGCGGGAGTGGGAAGCGGAGTGGGAAGCGGGAGGTGGGAGCTGGGGTGGGAGTCGCGGATTCGGACCACTTCAGTCCTTTCTGGTTGGGAAAAGTGGGAAGCGGAGTGGGAAGCGGGGAATGGGGTAAGCGGATGGACATTCGGGAGGATAATCGAAATCGGAGAATTAGAGATCTGTAAGACGGAAGTGAGGGTTGTGGAAGCAGGGAGCGGGTGGCGGGAGCGGGGATGGGGAGTGGGGCGGGGGCGGGTGGCCGGGGGCACGCAGAAGATTTAAGGGGAGAGGCGTGTGCGGGCGTTGAGAGAAAGCGAGAATGGAGGGCGGCTGTGGGATCGGGACCTGGTGAAGTCAGCTGGACCGGCAGCAGTGATGCCGATGCTGATGGCTGCCGGCTACGAGTTCTGCCTCGCAGCCATGTTGGTGCAATCAGACCCCGGACGTTCATGGCCCTTGCAATTGCCAAATCAATGCGCAGCCGAGAAGTTGTCGATGAATGTCCGTCGGGTGTATTGGAGGGTGAATCCACTGTTTCTATGAGATTTACTGCTATGTGAAACCAATTATAATTCTCCTGAAGAGATATTTGTAACTATTATTCAATGTGGTAACGTCAGCGTGCAGAAGATTTAATTATAGTATTGATTATATACTTCCGTTAAAAGTAGAGTACTGTTTCTAATGGTTTTTGGAAACTTAATCGATCTTATTTTTCCTCTCTACTTGTATTATTTGGGTGAACTTCTTATCCTACTAATACTTATTTTTATTAATAATCCACATCCAACACTAATACTATTGTTACTTACTCCATCAAAATCCAGTATTTCTTTATTTCAAATTTTTCCATTGTTACATCTTTTGGAATGGGCTTTTAATTGATAAAACAGTAGCTTATAAATAGCTAGAAAGAAGCAATACCGCCCTTCACAAAATATCATTCTAAATTACCTTCGAGGTTGGTGATGTTTGATCACATATTACAAACACTTGCTTCATGCATGTAACCATGTAGGTTCGTAAATATTTAACTAATGTCCCCAAATCGTGTGCGGAAACTCTGCGCTGTTCGAAAAGTGGCGTGAAATATTAAATTCCAGTTGCTAACGTTCCATGTGGGCGACCGCGCGGGCAGTTGATTGCAATATTTCCTCTGAATGCTTTCTGTTCTCCTTATTACTCCAATATCTATTATTAAAATGTAAAAATTAGACCATTAGCGTGCAGGTTTTTATGCTGTTCCCTTTGAAAACTAAAGTGTTTAATTTCTTTGCTTTTATTTCTGAAATTAAAATACTGTTTTTAAAGTAATGCGTGCATTTCACTGGGACTCATTTCAGTGAATATTTTCACACGCGATGGTAGCATGTGCAGGCAGGGTTTTACTGTATAACTTGGTACTGGTATTTAATATAACTTAAAAAAATTAGTATTTTATTTACTTTTCACACTTTGTCTAAAACTACCATGACACAGAAAAATATTATGTGAAGATAAAACGCTACTCTCGTTTCACCATGGGTTTTACCACCTTCATTTGATTTTATTGTCACTAGTAACACGCCCAAAGCAATCTTCAATAATACGCATACCAAGAGTAATGGTCAAGTTTAAAAAAATATTTTTTAAATCCACACAGAAAATGTAAATTAATAGATTATAAAGGTAAATATTAATACAACACAATTTAAATTAATTTAAATAATAACAAATACAATATAAAAGTTGCAGTTATAAAAGCAAGAGACAAACCACCTGCATTGCCGTAATACAGCAGTAAAACATTTATACAGGCGGATTCTGAATAGGGAGGGAAATTATTTTTCGCGGTGTAACCGATGTCACGGTACGCGTCTTTTTGGTTTGTAATAAAAAATTGAAGTTTGAAACATTTATTAATTAAAGTACATTTTGAACTGTGTTGTCATTAAACCACTTAGATACATAGACTTGGACACTCTAGGAACTGAAAAGAAACTGTATGGGGCATTTTGTGTGTGGGAGGCTGTTCTGATTAATTGTTTCTATCCTAACCTACTAATATGCAAGCCGATAGTTGCGAAATATTACATAAAACGTGGTAGACATCGCACCCGGTGCTTCTCTTTCACTCTTACCAATTCACTGTTTCAATGACACTACTTTTAGATATTCATTTGCGCACACGTACGTGAACAGCATTCGGAGAATTCTGGCTTTGTCGAAGGCAGCGAAGCTGACGTTCAACCAACATCTCGTGGTCCAGTTCAGCGCTTCAGAAGCCGAACGGTTCCACGTGCAGTGGCCATGTTACTACAAGGAAAGGTTAGTAAAGGGGAAACTCGAATTACGTAAATGTGAACGTGGTACTCAGTGCCTCTCAGCAAGAATATCAACGAAACTACCTAGCTCCCAACACACTACACAGCAACCATAGTCTATGCTTTTGCAGTCCCACACACGCAAGAGCCACAAAATACACATACCATAATCCATTTTATCACAATTTTTTAAACTGCAACATTTTGTCGTGCACGTTCATTAGAATTGCTCTCATTTTAAAGACATATTTACTTCAAAACGTTCACTTTAGAATAATACAGCTCTAGACCAGCAACGGGACAACGGTGTGAGTATCCAACTGTCGACGCGACCGCAGCGCCCGCACGCTCCCGCGGCGCTCGCGCGAATTAACGAGCCGGAAGCGCTTCCGGTGGCAAGCGGGCGCGCGGCGCGCGGCGATCGGGCGCCCGGAACGCGCTCGCGGGCGGGCGCGCGCCCAATCGCACGTGCGCTTCCGGTTCGCGACCGCACCGTGTCACAACGTGCCACGAGCAATTTATCCGTTAGCGCTGCCATCTACGCTGCTCGGCAGCGACAATGGGCGTGCGGTTATTGTTTTCATTTCTTTGTTTGTTTTTGTAGAAACTGGGGACAGGTTTTGACTAAAAAACCATGTTTATGCAGAGAATTTTTGTATCCAAGTGATGTGATCTAACTTAAAATAATTATAAGCTTATGTATCATGAAATTATATGGCTTCAATGAAACGTTAGTGTTCACTTGTGGGACATTACCTCAAATTGTCGTATTCGTAGTATAACTTCATTTAACATGGACATAGGTCATAGGACATAAGTTCTTTTAAAAATCGATTAAAGTCGAGTAGCTTTTTCCTTAATAACTGACAACGTGTGACGCACAATTCATCGGCCATCGCTGCCATTGTGCACCGCCACTATCACTCCCTGCCGGCAACAACAGTCGCTTCCCTGTTTTCAGGTTTAATCTGCAATTCACGAGTTTCTAGTGCTAAGCGTTCCAAGTGACGATTTTGCAGCGCTTCATTATCGCAATAATTTCATTCTGTCTCTCCTGTGCGGTCTCGCGTGTTACTGGTGAGCTCGTTGAAGACATACTGAAATGTGTGAACTTCCATTCAACGTCCAGATCCCCCGGCTCATTCAAAGATTGGAATTCAAAGAAAACTGATTCTTTCAAGAAAATAATATGTTAAAAAGGCATACACATCTTGTGAATATATTAGTAACCAGCGGGACCCGTTCTGTTCATCTGTTTCTCCTTCCCTCTCTGTGATCTCCCAATCTTCGTCTCTCCCCTCTATTCGTCACACCCTCTCTTCGTCACCCCTATCTCTTTGTATCTCCTTCTTTCCCCGACCCTCACTCTCTCTCACTCGCCCTCTGTGCCTCTACCTTTTCCTCCTTCTCGTGCTCCCTCTGTCTGTCTCTCTGTCTATCTTTCAGTCTCTTTCTGCATCTGTCTCTCTGACCCTCTCATGAACATTTAGTTGCAGATTCTGCATGTCGTTGAGAAATATATTTTGAATGTTTTTAAGGCCTTTGGTCTCAAAAATGTAGTTTTTAATGCCATAGAACACTTTGTTTGGGAATTATTTAACGATATAGAGTCAAAAATCTTCCTGTGATATAGGTATATCACTGTAAAGCCAAAACCAACTTTGTCCATGGGTATTGTTTGTAAAGTATTTACATGTCATGGTTGTAGAGTAAGTATTTTTGAAGTTAAATTGGTTCCAACAGACGGATTTACAGACATAAAAAATTTATTTGACAATACATTGTACTGACAATAGCCCGAGTAACATCCGCCCCTTCGTTCGTCACTCATGCTGGCGCACTTCCGATAGAATTCAACTATTTTCGAGCGGACTATTTCGATCGCTCCCTCGCTGTCGCCTCCGAGCTCAGCATTAGTTCACATTTCCACGTTGCCAAGCTCGTGCTGGCCTGCTCGACGCCACCCCGGGTCACACGGCAACGATCAGCAACAATGAAGCTCGTGTGGATCGCAGTTTCATTGGAAATGAATTAAAATTAAAATGACAACTAGCATGTATGTTGAGATATCATCCTGTAGATTACGGTGTCAGAAACGTTTCTTTGACGCCTGTGGCTTGAAAATTTTAGCTTTTAATGCTTCGTTTACCTATGAGTTATTTAACGATATATAGTCAAAAATGCCGTGTGTTGCGGGTAAGATTTGCCAAGAATATGTAGTTCACAGTGAATACAACTCCGTTTCCACGCATTCTCGAACGATGTTCCCAGTTCCCAGTCTTCGGATGTTCTCACAACCGTCACCAACAAATTTTCTTCGCGTTTATTTTTACTAACCACCCCTCCCCCTGGCACCTTACACTCTCTCGCCATCAATTGTCCTAGAATCGCCCTTCTACTCCTGGCCAACTGCTCCCAATACGCCGCTTCTGCAACTTCCTCCAAATCCACCGCCAGTCGCATTTGCACCTTGCTTCGATTGGCCCTTGTATCCTTGTAACTGTCAGTTATCAGAAACATCACCGCCACCAGCTCCTTCACCTCCCTCATCAGCCGGCCGCTTCCAATCGTCATTCCAACTCCGTCAGTTTGCAGAAGCATCATTGCATATCCTCCTCCACTCCCTTATTCCTTTGCCGCTTCAAATCACCCGTCTACCTCTGTCGGTTCCCAGAATCCTCACTGTCGCTTCTTCCTCCGTCTCCCTCGTCAGTCGCATGCTTCCAATCGCCCTTGTCAGTTCCCAGTTGTCCGCCATCTTCCCCGCCTCCCTCCTCGGCCGGCCAGCCGCTTCCAATCGCCGTGCGCTCCCACGCCAGTCCTCCGCAGCGCCCCGTCGGCGCTTCAGAGCCCCGCGCCCCTCGAGGGCCGCTCCGGTGCATCTGCGCGCGGGCGCGTCACGGGCGCGGCTCGGCCCGCCCTCTCCTCCATTGGATTAGCAGGCCGATATTCCGGAAACTCCTGAATATTCATGCGGCACAAACAAGGAGTCTTTCGGGGGGCCGCGGGCGGGCGGGCTCTTCACGTCCCGCGCGGCAATACGCTCCAAATCGCCTCGCAGTTTCCGCCTCACGATTAGCGCTCCACGC
>BOPP01000181.1:158267-218345 GCA_017312745.1 Gryllus bimaculatus
TTCCGCCTCACGATTCGACACACACGCCACGCCACCCGCCCACGAAAGACATACTGCAGTGCACATCAGGCGTGTAGAGCCCAGTTGGCACGAATGCAACACCATCGTACCGAGGGAGAAAGAAGGGGACGAAGAAATGGGGTAAAGCAGACAAGGGGTGGCGACGCTAGGCAGGTGAGTTCGTGGCCTCTATGCGGGTGGAGGTGGATGTTCGAAAGGGCGTGGTGAGAATGATGTCTGATGGGTGATGGCTGGGGTAGTCGACGCTACACGCGGAGCGCGTGATGTGGGACGAGGAAAAGTGGGGAAGCGGAGGCGGAGGTGTGGAATAGGATGATTTAACGGTTCGAAATGGCTATGAGTTGAAATTGGAGTCTGTCAGCGCCGCCGCGAGTGCCGAGGGCGCACAGCTAAACGACAGGCGTGGCAGGCGCGACGCGTTGATCAGGACGGCTCTGATGGCTGATCGTGGGAGGCATTTGTGATGAAGGCAGTGGCTGTGGCGGAGGCTAAGGTTGAGGCTGAGGCGAACGCGGCAGCAGCGGTAATGGCGACGGCTGTGACGGTAGTGGTGGCAATGGCGTTGTCGATGGTGGCGGCGGCGTCTGAACTCGCGCCTCACCGCCCCGCCGCATGAGAGCGCGCGTGCCGCCCGCTCCCTTTGCGCCAACAGCGTCCTCACACCCACTCGCCCGCGCCCACGCCCGCGCCGCCTTCCCATCAGCTCAATCTCGCGAGGGACGCAAGCCACGCGCTGGGGTTGGGGAAGCCGTTCAAAATGCATTGCTTGAGGGATTGATTAATTAATGATTTTGGGTGATTCCACTGCTAAGTTTCGGGAGATGGTGGTGGTGATAGTGATCTTCCCCGCTGGATGGCGGCCTCCGACCTCCCGTTTGAGGTTTTCCCCAACCAGGTATTTCCCTCCAGCGGGGAACCTCCACAACCAGAACAAGCTCTAAGCTCCCGTCCGGTCTCTCGACATATGTAGTAGTGTAGTGGATGTAAGTGGAAATGTGTGGAAGTAAGGGTAGGACAAGGAATTGGAAGCAAAAATCGCGCGCGTTCCATAGCTCATTTGATAGGGTACTGTTCTGGCATTCGCCCGGTGCTGTTCGGAGTTACCTCGGAAAACTACCGATCAGAGCAGACGGCCGCTAGAATTCTCCTCCAGACAGTGACAGAACAATCTAGCTAGTGTTGAAATATCCTGCCACCATTACAATTCGAACCTAGAACTTCACTAAAAGATGCAGGCCCACTGCAATCCCCTCAGTTGATGCCCCGAGACACTTTTTGTTCATGCAAGTAAATGTCAGATATTCATGCTACAAGACCACTAGCATTATCTCCGTGAATTAGTTGAGCAGAAGAATTACCTAAATGTAAATCTGATAATGAAGGACAAATAATAAACGTAACATTGTGAGATAACACATTGTTTGTTATATATCTCATGCAATCTAGTTGTTTTCTTAATCACTACCAGGGCGGGCGATTGGTGTTACGTTTGTGGGGGTAGTTGGCTCAGGGGAAGGGTTCACCCAACTCCCTTGATCCCCGACCAAAAATGTACAAGGGAAAAATACAAAACATACGTTTTTCAAATTGTTCTATGTATCATTAAATTGTCATGATATTTATTTTATGAAACATAAGCCGTTGGTTTTTGCAATTCATAAACAGCCCTTTGCTTTGCTATTCTTATATTTTTAACAATTTTTACGAATCGATATTGTCTGTCTACCATAAAATCGCAATACTGTTGAACCGATCTTGCAACAAAGTTGATCGCAAACACATTTTGAGTCGACGCAATACCCAGACACTTCGTTAATTTTTGTAATTTGCCGTTTACGAAATATTTCGCGCACCCACACTTCCATGTGGTATTTTACCCACTCAGAATAGATTGTGTGGATAGAGCTAAACACCATCCCTACATTATCTGCCAGGCCACTATCTGTAACATGTTCTAGATGTTGCAAAAATAAGTTGAGTTTTTACACGTAGCCTCACTATATCCTTTGTAGACGCTTCTAGCCTGTGATGAATCATAAATTGGCAATCTCTATACAGCAAAACAGTCGCTACATTACTCTGAGTGGCGTTGTGCCAATTCATAACTGGTAAAGCAATCCGTATATCAATATGTATGAATTGCCATATTTCCTGTTTCATTGTGTAAAAACTTACAATTTTATAACTAGGCATTAATGTGTTGAGTAATGATAATGATAACTAGTTGAGTAATGATAAATTAACTAGAAGTTATAATTTCACTGGTAATGATAATTCTCTCTTTCAGAGATCCCTGTGGCTCGACATCCTGATACGGGCCTTGGCCGATCAGCGGTGACCAGCCTCTCGGCCATGGAAATAAGGGGTTTGTATGTTTAGCACGAAGAAATACCTTCACAGTATAGTCCATTTTGCATAGCCTTAAGGTGAGCTTTTTTATCATCACACAGCAATAGATACTTAGACATTTGTAAGAAAAGATCACAGTTTTTATTTTATTACTACTTCGGTTAACAATTACGAGTAAAATATGAATGTTAATGCAATTTTACATTTAGTTCTAGTTTCACACCCTTCATCTATGAAAAGTACACGTAATACTGGCTTTTCGTGCAATTTTAAGGCTAATTATATCACGTAATTGTCGCCTTAGATAATTTATGTTAACACGTTTGATGTATTCTCTTCAATGTAATTCTCCTGCGTTCCAACGTTGACTGCACTCGTAAAAGACATTAGTAAATTCGTGCTCTAATACCTTTTGACAATACATGAATTTTTGCTGAATACGCAAATCAGGTTATATCATTTTAAAATACCATATAAAGTATTTTTGATGAATATAATTCCACAATTTTTAAACTTCCAGCTCATTTGTGAATCATAAAAACAATAAAAGCGATGGCTTTAGAAACCGACAATACAAATCGTGCGATTCCCTTTTGGTGCTTAACAGATATAACGTTTTGAAATTATTACGTCAGCAGCGTTAAATAAAACTGGAAGCAAAACAACACTGCGTGTAAAATAGTCTTTAACTACGTAGAGAGATACGAATTTTGAAGATTACAATGCTGTACTGTGCGTGAATGTAAAAATCTATTTTTAATCACTTTTTACTAGCATTCTCTCAGCTTAGAATCGAAGTGATTACGTTTATTTAGCGTTTTTCCCGAGTAACATTTGGAACTCGTTTGAATGAAATTGTTTTCAGTTTCAGTATAGACTTCAGCCATTGATAAGAACATGAAGTCGTGATATCACTTTATCAACCTCCAAAACATACTATTGTAGAACTCAAAGTCTACATTTCAAATTGAAAATACAAATGAAAATAATAAGAAATATCAATTAATTAACAAAATCCATTCAAAACGGTCGATGGCAATGTCATGATGAAATGTTTGATGGTCGATGCCAATGTTAAAACAATCCATCTTGAGCGTTCGTCTCTCTTCCGCAGACGCTTTCTGAAACTATACAATTCAGTGTAAACGTGTCAATCCATTTGCTCAATAAGTGTAAGCTATATGTTGCACTATTTTGCGAACGAAGTTGATAAAGCTTTTTTTGTCGGGCGACCGTATTTGAGATATCGCGAATTGATCAATTGGTTATTTGAGATCCAGGTCATTAGTTACTGCTATGGTCATTACTACCGCAAGGGTAATGTTGGTTTTATCACGGGAGAAATTGGTGACTTTCCCCGGCTAGATGGTGATATCTGGCGCCGACCTACACGGCAACTACCGTGGTTTGCCCCGCCCAGGTATCATCCACCGGTGGGCCACCGCCTCAGTCAATCCTAGACCTAAGCTTTTGATTAGTCTTCCCACATGCGAGATAGTGTAGGGCGTGAATGCATGGCCGTGAGTGTACATGAGGGATGAGGAGAGGACAAGGAAGAGAAAGAAAGTATCCTGAGCTGGTCGTAGCCAGTTTGTTAGGGTACTACATTCTATGTTGACATTCGCTTATGCTGCTGATTAGTATACCACGGAAAAATACCGATCAGAGCAGGCGGCCATTACAATTCACGGCTGCATTGGACCTATCTATCTAGCTAGTTTCGAAAATCCTGCCACTATCTGGACTCGAATCCCATGTAGAGGCACTACGACATCTAGATAGCTGTCCCCATTCGGACAGAGGCACTGTAGTGACATCAGTGAATGTCCTGAGCCACCTCGGGTATGTAGCAAATTCGATCCGGGCAAGGTGCTAAATATTTTATTTGCTTGGCATCAGAAAATTTGTTGCGCGAGGTGGAATGGAATGCCTAGGACATCTGCTTTGATCAGTGAATTCCTGGTTGGCCTCAACATAGTTTGCCAATTTTGCATCATTTTGAATAAGATCTTCCTTTCCAATTGCAAGATGTCAATGACCACTGTAATGGAAAGAAACTACAACACCTATACATCTGTTAACATACAGCGCGACCACTGGCGTGTTCATAGTGCCGAATCTTTGCTGCTCGCACACATCTGAAAGGGCAACTTCATAATAAGACAATTAACAAAGTTTGCTTCAAAGTTAATTCTATCTTATTTATGGACCTGATATATCTGAAAACTGTCATACCTCCGTATTCCAGAATTCTAGTACTTTTTTCAGTTACATGAATAAGTGAACCATGGGAGGAAATAAAACGATGCAAAAGTGGATGACAATTTTTGTTTTCAGTTTTATTTTAAAAAGTCATGTATAAAATGAATCGCAGCGAATAAAAAGATTGGATGTCACATTTTCCTGGTTTTGAGTTAACAATGGGAAACTGTTCTTGAAATACAAATTTAAAATAAAACTTCTTTGACTGTGATTTATGTGACATTTAAAGTGATCAATTGTTAATGTTAAAAAAATATGTTCGATGTCCGGAAATTGCAACTTTTTTGCTTGCCCTTTTTGAAGGTCCTGGACATCGAACGTTTTTGTTTCCTCCAATTCAGACGTTTGTACGTTCTTTATTCTTATCAAAATAAAACGTTTCTCTCTGAAATCTACAAATCATCCGCAGAACAACTTTGTTCCTTTGTTTTTGTTTTTTGTTTATTTATTTATGTACTTATTTTTCTCTTTATTGAATTTCTGTTCGAAGGAAATGGATATCTGCTGCGAGAGTGTGCCTAGATCATGCTCGGTTGATCGTTCCTCGATCGCTGCGCTTTCCGCTGCGGAGGCAAAAGCGCATTCGCTGTGACGCGGAGGGGGGGAGGCGGGCGGGCGAGTTGGGGCAGAAGTGGCAGCGAGCGCCAGGAGCCCAGAGGCTACTCCCAGGGCACCGCCTTTGTGAGGCGCCCAACGCGAGAGAAAAGCTGCTTTCTTTCCGACTTTGAGACGACGATCTGCTGTAACCGTCTCTCTGGTAGATTCAAGAAATCAGAGATTTGTTTCTTTACCGAGAAAAGTGTTGCGAAAATACAGGAAGAGGTGACAAGGGATCTCTGTCGAACAGAATCTTAGTGAGAATAATGAACAAAGACGACGGTCATATTTCGGTAACCACTTCAATTTTCAACGTTTCTCGGATTGCAAAGAAACTACGTGTACAAATCCTTGTGATTATTGAATTGGAAATTAAAATTTAAATAGTATTCTCAAACTCTGCTGAAATTTCGCCATAGAAAGAAATATCAGAAGGGAAAAATAACGTGACAATTACACTGGCCCACAAAATAAATTTTTGAATGTTTCCTTCGGTTTTTAAGTCAATTATTATAAATGTTGCTTTTAGAAAAACTAATATGACATTGAATTTTTTTATTAGCTCTTGTTTCAGTGGTATCTAATAGACGGTAATATTTTAGTCTGTTTTCATAAGAGACGTGAGGCGGCGTATATGTATCGTGTAATTTCACCACAGATGTAACAACAATTATTCACTGAATTTACCCATTTACGTGGCATTTTGATTTAATAAACAAAACACACTTCAAAAGCACTGCAGAACCAGAAATCATGCACTAATTATCACAGAAACCATATGAAATTCTCGATGATTGTAATAATATTTTTTTAAGCAATAGAAAACTGTCAAAAAATAGAACACTATGTCAGTTAATATGAGTAACAACCCTCAAAAACAAAAGTTCCTTCAAACTGAAAAGGTAGACAATCAAAACAGACATGTTCCTGTATCTCCAACGCAAATTCTAATTGACCTTTTTTATGATTTTTTTAAATTCAGCTGGTATAAGAATATGATATTTGTTTTCCCGAAACATGTTCATTGTTGTGCAGTGTTATAGGACATGGTGCAACCCTATTAAGTTGCAATTGGAATTGTTTTCTTTAATTTATTCGCCAAATTATAGGCGTATTGTGACCAGTAGATCCTCATACTTCTTCCCGTCGCTCCAATATTACTAAAAAGAAGCATGCCATCGGGCGCTGCAACTGCTGAGGTCATAGTCCCGTAGTGTAGTGCATGTTTTTTCCTCGAGAGGTGGCGCCACCTGCCTGTCGGCTAGCGGGCTTTTCTGCAACGAAGTGTCTGTCACCAGCGTGGCACCGCCTTGGGACAAGCTCTAAGCTCCCGGCCAGTCGTCCGGCATATGTTGTAGAGTAGCGAATGCAGATGTGGGTGTATGTATGAAAGGGGTGAAATGTGACGAGGAGGAGGAAGGGAAGATCGCGAGCGGTTCATGGCCTGTTTGTTAGGGTACTGCTCAAGAATTCCTTTGGTGTTGATCGGAGAAACCACGGGAAGCTACCTATCAGAACAGGCAACAGCTAAAATTCTCTTTGGGTCAGGAATTGAGTTTGTCCCAACATCTAGCGAGTTTAGCAAATACTGCCTCAGTCATGACACATACCGCAGCACCTCCCAGACAGAGGCCCTGAAGTGATTCCAGTTGCTACCAATTCAGATGGCGAAAAATGTTCATTGGTTAGATTGGTTTTATCCATACTCTATATACTCTTATTTTCAGCAAATAATAACGATAGTTATTTTTTCGAATTAATTGCTGTTATACAATGTATACCACTGGCGAGTCACACATTACTAAAAATATCGCCACTTTTATGTATTATATATTGAGAGGCAGGTTGTCATAAGAGATCTGAGTGTGGCAAGATTCGTATCATTTACTTTTCAAGGTTTCGTGAATAAATTTAATTGTTTTCTCATACGTAATTATTGTTATAATATTATCAATCCGAAAAGGTTTCCCTAACAGCGACGAGAATAAACTACTAGATGGGTGATACTGTGATTTCCAATTTTGAGAGCCTGCTTTTTCATCGTTTGAATAGGGAAGAGTTTTTCAATTCACTATTAAAACGAAGTAAGATAGAATTAATAACTGAAAATTTGAAGACAAAAGAATCTATTGAATGTATGCAGGGGCGAAACTTACGTGGTTTTAGTAGGATTGCGCTTCTGATGGAAAATAATCAAATCGGATAAACGTAGTTTTTGGTTACTGACTTGATCATTCAATACAGTGTTCATAATTATAATTATTGTGTCATGTTCACCGAAATCAAGTTTTATCCTTCATAATAAATTGGTTGCTAAATAATACTAAGACAATTTATTTTGCTCACATATTTTGTGAGTAAATATACGATTGAGTAATTGCTGCCACTCCCACAATATCTATAATCATTCCATTTATTCACACTGTTGGTGAGTTAGAAACGTTGCTGCTGAGGCTTTGATTCAATACATATCTAAACCGGCACTTCAGATGGCCCTCTGCACTTCTCAACTATTGATAAGCTATTATCCTCCACCGTCACCCAAACTTCATGGGCTTACAAAGGAGTGATCGCGTTCTGGTATACATTGAAAATGAGGACGCTCGTACTTGCAAAGCGGCACCGCCGTCCTCACGGGAGGCGCCTTTGATCCGCGCTCGCTGCCGCGTGTCCTCGAGTGTCCTCAAAAGCCGACAGGGGCGCGAGAGGAGCTGTCGCGCGCAGGTGTTCCGAGCTAATCCTGAGGTCGTGCAACCGAATGCTCTCAGATCTCCTTAGCACTCGCACATTCTTAATGGGCACCATTTTAAATTCTCGGGATGGAAAAATACACACCTATTAGAATCAACACACAAAACATGTAGTGACATGTAGTGACTCATTCCTCTTTATATTTGATTACAGAAAGGGTTAACGAAGTTATTAAGTTAACCAAAAACCGTGGGACACTTTATAGACATCTTGTAGCCTGCTACAATTATAACAGAAACTAAGTGTAAATTATAGAAATAAAAACTTTAAATATTAAACTATTTTTCTAAAAATACATTATTATAATTAACATTCATCATCATCATCAGCATGACCACCAGTGCACGCCCTTCGGCAGTCACATACGTCAAGCCAGGGGGTATGCAGCTGATCATTTTTTGTTTGAGGGGCCAAGGGTGTCATAGATGTTTGTTAAATATAAACGCATTTGTTCTTATATTGTATATTTTGTATCTATATGGTATGATGACGTAACCCAGAAAACATAGGTTCAAATCCCGGTCGGAATGACATTTCTTGGAACAAATTTAATTGTTAAAGTACATTGGTTAATCAATAACAAGGTCACGCTTGGCATTCTTTACGCCTGCGGAACATATTTGTGAGGGTAAACGCGTCCAAAAAAGTGACAGGGTGGTGACAATTTTATATATATATATGATACTATAAATATTATTTTTTAAATATTTATATGATTCCAACATAAATAAATATGTAAATCAACTCTCCTGAAATTTTAAATAAGGGATAGTCACAAACGCAATTTCTACGCTCTACCTGCCTCTGGGTGGAGCGATCCTTCGCTCAGTGCAAGACAGCACCGCGCCCGACGCGCGCTGATCCCTCCGTGTCCTCTCTCCGTCCTCGCGCGCGGCTGCCTTTGATCGCGCGCCGCGCGCCCTCGAGAGCCCTCGACAGCCGGCAGCTGCCGCGAGCTGCGCTGCGCCGCGCGGGGACCCGCCCGCCTCGCGAGGACTTTGAGGTGTCGCCGGCAAATACTTCTGTGAAGGGCGCTCTGCGTGTCAGTTCGCTTCCCCTCCCCTCCCCTCCCTTCCTTCGTTCATTGCTGTAACTCGATGTGGGTCAGGGTCTTCGGACTCGCTGTGATGTTGGATTCTTCGAAATCGCCAGGCTTTTTTCTTGGTAGAGATCTGTTACGATGTTCGTCCGGAAACCATCCAGTACTTTATCACAGGTGTACCGCATATTATGACGAAGTACAAAGACTTGATTTTGGCTTGCTGACTATTGACGGTACAGCGTTTTTGAGTCGGGGGTCTTAGGGTTCGAGTCTTGGCGATTGTGACATTTTGCCTCGAGCTGCATAGCTACATCGAATGCATCTGCGGTCTCAAGGAAAAATTTTGCGATTGTTGTTGTTGTTTATTGTGCTGATCAGTTTCCCGTGGTTTTTCAGATCAATACCAGATAAATGGGGGGGGCGCCTTTTACAAGAATCATTTTTCGCATCATCTGCAATGGTCGGGGAAAATGGTAGCTTGATCATTATATTTCTGCCAATTAAATGTCGAGGGAGACTTTGTAAGTCATTTCTTTTGTTTGTGATATCAGAGGAATAGAGTCAGATTGTTATATTTTGTTGACAAATCATACGTAAGTTCTTTAGAAAAACACAAAATAATTTAAATTAAATGGCTCAATTCTTTAGTTCGTCTAAGAAAGTCGCACAATTATGCAGGAATTGGGAAACGCAAGGCAATGTAACATCACTTCCTGGCACTACATAATGAGACGATTTAGTAATAACGTGTACTAATTATATTGCCTCACAACCGCCGTCCCGGATACAGCCCGCGACCCCGCTGCCACTGAGCATCACCATCGTAATCGTGGATGAATCGTTTGGCTCTTGAACGCCAACTGTACTACGGCCTACCAGCGCGTAAACCTCTGATATTGAAAGCCTTGAATGCTATATCTTTGACCTCTGTGAATAATCTGATCAGTCATGAATGCATTAATTTTACAGGAGAGCATTAAACATCTTACTGCTGATGTTTAAAATCAGAGATTAATGATTTCAAACGAAACCTACTCACAAATAGTTTAGTTTGAGTGCCTCTTTCGTTTCAATACTATTAATCCGTGATTTACTTCAGTTAAAATATGTTTTTAACTCTCTCTTAACTCTTAACTCTCTCTTAAACTTTAAGCATTAATGAATTATCAGATTATTCACCGAGGCGTAAGCTATTTAGAAATAATCTTTGAAATTGGAATTGGTATCCCACGACGTAGAGGAAGTGTTTCCGTCATATACCCAAAGTCGCATCGTCCATTGCTCAGAGGACGGGTTAAACGGGTGCAAGATCGATTGCGTCTACGCATGACTCAACTAATGCTACGCGCTTAGTGCGCCTCGCAACACGTGTGACGTCATCGAGTTCGCGGAGCGTTAACTGTCACAGTCGTCATCGTGTAGTGACACTGCACTGCAGGGCGAAATAAACGCACAGTTGACTGCCCGAAGGCAACCAATTGTTGGGGAGTGACCACAGGTAACTGACAGCTTGAACGTATGCTAGGTGAAATGTTTCTTTATGCTGTTAAAACATAATTCGATAGAATATTTTTGAACGTTACATAATTTACGAAAGTTTGACCAAATTTCTAAAGCTATTATTATAATAACCTAGTGCTTTGACATTTATAGTTGTAAACTTTAATTAAAAATACGCAGTTTCTAGGATCAAGGCTAGACGGTGGAGCTTTTAAAAACTATAAAAAATCTAGGAACGATGCCCAGTTGAGATGTCTCTACTCTTGCAGATATGGCACGTTTTATTCGTGGTTATATTTTATTACTTCTAAGCGAAAGACAAAACAATATCCTTTATAATAATACCTCTTCCCAATCAAGCCTTAACCTCCATCTTCAGAGCCAAAGATTGGCTGAGTTTTCATTGCCCCATGAATCGTTCCCCATTATCTCCAAATTTTATTTTAGTAACTCGAGATAACATAAGTGTTTGAATTAATGAAAGACAACTCAGGTAGGAAACATGATAAACGGGCTCTTTTTTTCTGTCTCTCTCTCTCTCTTTCATTTTTAAGGTCGCTTTTCAACTTCTTGGTCACATAGCCACCACTGTGATTTTTTTACTGTAGGGGAACTGTAGGGAGAACACGTAGGGGCAACACAAACACACACCCATGCCCGAGACGGGCTTCGAACCTGCGACCTTCCGATTCGAGGCTACTACGGCCCTTGTGCATTAGCAACCTCAGTCGTCCAGGCGGGCAAAGGCTCTTTATTTTATGTCCATCACCCATCAAATCATTTTGCGAACATTTTCATGAACATTCTCACACTGACGCTTTGCGATAATGAACACATACGCGATTTGACCAGACAATGTCAGTGAGATACTTGTTGAATGCTTTTGGTGAGTCGACTGAATATCTCAATTACATTTCCAAAAATATGAGAGAACTGCTACGAATACGACATATGTGTTATTCTCACGAATATTTCAGCATCTTTGTCTGTATTTCAGTAGGTGCTCAGATAACGGACAGTTTGAATTGCAAGCAATAGTACTGGGGTTTTTGTAAAATAATGTGTGTTTAGATTACGTACTAATTCTGAACAGATACACAACGCAGTAACGCTGCATGTAATAAAATATTAAAAAGAAAAGCGATCGTCACGAGACAGATCCTGGCAGGTCTCACAGATGGGAAATATGAAAGGCCATAACTTGCGGAAATCGTTATTTTGGCCAAGGGAGACCTTATTTACTATGTTGAAAAGTGTTTAAAACTTCGGGTAAAAATCTAAAGTCAATCGATCATACGATGATAAATGGTTTGAAAGAAATCTTGGTGTTTAAGCGGATTATGGTCGTTACGAATAATGGCTGTACATCACAAGACTTCGTTTGAAAATGCCCCATCTCTCGTGGAGCCGTGTCTCCTCATCTCGCAAATTCTGAGGTGATCAGAGGGCAGACGCGTGTTTAAAATCAACTCGCGATAATTTTGATAATATCGGATGCGAATTAATCGAATAATTAAAATACATTTCAAATCGTTGGCCTGATGGTGAACAATTCGGAAGCAGATAACATCTTAGCATTGACTGTATACGTTAAGGAGCAACAGCTGTATGGCAAGAACGAATAAATTGAATCAAACAAATCTGTGACAAATCAATCTGATTATCAACAGTTGCGACGCAAACATCGCCTTCGAATAGATTTCGCTCTTTAATGAGTAATAGCTGCGTATCTGGAGTGGTCACGTGAAGGCATTCCATCTCGCGGTCTCGCCACGTCCCGCGGAGCCGTGGGCGCCCGGCGGGCGGCCGGGCGGTCTCACGCCGGGATTTGGGCGGCCTGGGGCGTGGCGGGCGACGGGACGCCGCGGGGGCGGGGGCGCGCGGCGCGGGGCGCGACGGAGGCGCACGGGAGGCGAGGTGGTGGCGGACGGTAATCGGCTGACGATTACAGCGCTGCATGCCGCTCTCCGCCGCTGCCGCGACTCGCTCGCGCTGAAGAGGAGCGAGGGGGGGAGGGGGAGGCAGCGCTGACAATTGCCGGGGGCCTCTTAAAGCCCCTGTCGTGCGGGACGTGGCTGTTACCGCCACCGAGCCACCGTGGCGTCCACAACGATCAGGTGTTAGGGGTATCTGCTTGGTAGTTTGGGAATGGCCGCATCCTAGGTACAGGTGCCAACGATTCAGCCATCATGCTGAGACCTTCTTCAGGACAAAACGCGCATTTTGTCCTCAAGTAAGGTTGGCGTGGCTGTTGAAACTCTGACAACGTCTCCTAATTGTCCAAGTAGATATTGACTCCAGACGCGGGTGCCCACGCTTTCAAGTGTGACGTACCAGAAATCCCCCCTAGGCACCTAACAAAGGGAAATAGGCATAGAACGTATGTTTGCATTAGAATTGGATGCATACCAAAAGTGTAGACCAAGGAATACACGTCGTCAGGACAACGGGTCAACAAAATTTGGGTTGAGTGCTTCAATATCTGAATATGTGATTCTTTAGCGAAGCTCAACCCCGGGTGATAATGTTAAATTCATGAGAAGACTACGTTAAAAATCGATGTTTTGCAATTATTTAGAATGAGCTAATCTCTGTCTTGGAAGCAATAGAAGTGAGCTGTAATAATTTTGCAGACTTAGGCTGGGTAATATTTTGATGCCAGTAAACTAGGAACTTACGTTAATTGTGTGGTTTGTTTATGAGTAGTATATACAATTTAATTTCAGGGAACCATTCTTAGCTTGTGTTGTAAGTTGTAATTTTGGGGATTAATTTAAAATATACTTTGTATATGGGGAATTGGTGTTGAATATATCGTATTATAGAAAATTACTACCAAACAGTTAAAATTTTGGGGAACATTTGATATTTCTAATCATAAGTTACTCGGATTTACGTTTAATTAGGAAACTATATTTTGATTATATTATAACTTAATAATTTTAAAATATAAATTACATTATTGTGATAAAAGGCAAATAAAAATATTTACACCCAACGATGGCTAGAATTTGCATGGTTTTTTATACGGTGTGGGAGGGAAATTCAACTTAGTTATCTTTGCTCATTCCGACAATATGACATTACAATTTTGCTTTTCCTTCTGAGAAGGTATCCAGAAATGGGTGATTATATATACTTCTAATAAGGATATCTTTGACAGCTGCTAGGAGTAGGTCTTTGACGTGCTTTTACACTAAACATTTTCTTACGCTCTCTTTATTATTTTGAAGAAGACCATCAACAAAATACCATCGGTTGAACACTTGTAACATTGAGTGATTTTTAATGTGAAGTTAAATATTGAAAAAGAACAAATCCAAGTAATATTTTCCGATAGAATTATTTATTAGAGTTTTAAGTTTGGTTTGGAGGATGACGCAACTTGTACATGTAAAACAGCAATTCTTACACATGAAAAAAAATCCACAGTTTTGTTTCATTTAGACATCAGAAATGTGAAGAGTAAACACAATGCACGATAGAAGCTGTGAAGGATGAATATTAAATTCCAACTCTACGAAGAAGATTGAATACTTACTTATTACTTCCACTGCTGTACGTATATGGATATATTTTTTTAACGTATAAGGAGAAAATAGATCCAATTTTCTAAAGTTACTTCGCTCGACAGCTCGTCGAGATACGAAAAGCATTACTACACTCAAACGCACTGACAGTCCTCACTTCACAGTAAAGCTCTCCTGATGTTTATTTAATATTTTACAATGTGTTTTAACTGTCACTATTAGACACCTAAATTACAATATTAATTAAAAATCTAAAATATTCTGTTCAAATTGAAATTGCAATATCAATATTAAATCAATTATTCATCCTTCACTTACTTGGGCAAAGTGATTGGTTTGGGCAGCAAAAACAATTTCTTCCAAAATTAAAGAAAAGCAGATAATTGAAGTAATTAAAAATCATTATTTAGACGCATGTGAAATATTCTACTGGTTATAAGAAACGAGCGCACTGTTCCGACGAAAGAAAAAGGAACTTGTAACTGTTCCGTTTTAAGAAACAAGAAACACTGTTTCTTTATCTCCTCAAAATGTGGATAAATAAATTATATACTACATTTCTTTTCACTAAACTATTATCACACATCATAAACTTTCAAATTAGGCCAATCTGCTAAAACTTTGTTGAAAGTTAAATGTGGGTGTTTGACATTCTTATGATATTCACTTTAATTCTGCAGTATTCTTTGTACAAAAAAGAGAGTATATTAATTATGTAGTATGAAAAGTTGTTACATACTCAGATATTCTTTCCTGGAACTATCTGTAGTTTGTGATCAATGTCCTTTATCAAAAGAGAAATAAAATGTATACTATGTAAATTTCAAAATCTTGAAAAATATTGTTGTCCGTCTAGGAAAATTTACAATTAAAATGCCAATGACAATACTGAAAACAATACATAATGTTGTACTCTCTACCTAACGTTAACAAAAATCTTTATTTAGAGGTTTAGAGACACAAATTTTGCGGCGGTGTATTTACAAGAGGGTTAGGATGAGGGATAACACTGACAATTGCTGGGGATCCGGTTTCAATTCTGCCCTCATTACCGGTGGCTGCCGTCATTGATTCAAGATTTTTCATTGTTTGATAGTATTCGGGCATGTCAACTAGTATGGACATTGGTCTCGTTAGAGCAGTGAATGTTTTATCCCAGGAGATGGCGGTGTTCCTCCCCACTGAATGGTGTGATATGCGTCGACCAAGTCGTAGGCTTGAAGGGGCATTTCTCTCCACCCCCTTTAACGGGACACCGCCCCAGCCGGGATAAGCACAAACCTCTGGAATTGTATTCCGCCACGAGTAATAATATAGTACCTGTGAGAAAGAGCGTGTGTAATAGAATAAGCGAGGAAGGACTTCGTATTGATCGGAGTAACTACAGAAAACTATTGAGGAATCGGCCACTATAATTATCCTCCAGGCAGCGGCTTAATTCTACCTAGATACACTATATGATAAAACTTATCCGGACACGCCCAAAATGGTGTTATGGTGTGGTCGTGTTTATCATGGAGAGGGCTTGCATACTTTCTTGTTTTGTGTGGCACTATCATGGCACAGACGTACGTTAATATTTTAAACACCTTCTTGCTGTTCATTACCTTGCCTTCACACTGTTGATTAGGAATTTGGTGATGGCGATTGCATCTTGTAACATGATCGAACACCTGTGCATACTGCACGGCCTCTGACGGAGTTGTTGGATGACAATAACATCCTCGTAATGGATTGACCTGCACAAAGTATTGACTATGCTGAACACCTTTGGGATGTTATGGAACGCTGACTTTGTGCCAAGCCTCACCGACCTACATTGAGACCTCTCCACAGTGCAGTACTCTGTTAAAATAGTCTGCCATTCCCCAAGACGTTTGTATGGAAGCTGTCAAGGCTAAGGGTGGTCCTACACCCTATTGAATTCCAGCATTGTGGAATTCCAGCATTGTGACATTGTGGAATGGAGGGCGCCACGAACAGGTAAGCCATGTTCAGCCACGTGTCCGAATTATTTTGATCACGTAGTGTACGTAGCTACTGTCGGAAATCCCGCCTTCGTTGGAATCGAATCCAAAGACCTTCTGGTCAGAGTCTGTGCAGGGTGAGCGACAATGCTGATATGTATTGTCTTCGATTAAAAAGTGCTCAAGCACATGCCCTATTGGACCTTGAATATATCTTCGCCTAAAACAATCAAGAGGATTGGAATGGAATTGCGTGCTCTCTACTACGTACACATGCACAGCTCCGGCATCCAACTGTGTGGTTTTCATGGCATCGGCCTCTCGTGCTGTGCATTCAGCGAGTGCGCCGGTTCCCAGAACGCGGAGCCGCAATGAGCCTCCGCGCACGCAGCTCACCGCAGCCCTCCCCCCGGCCCCGCCCCCTCCCACCCCGGACACGCCCACGCTTCCGCCCCCGGCGACAGCCAACCCTATCCGTCGAACGTTTCAATGCACAGGGGCAGACAAATTATTAGATTAGAGTTATTGAATAAGATAAAATGTATTGCTGACTGTAGATATTGACACATTCTCTATACAGGGTTCTAACGTTTTAAAAAGATTTCATCGTCAACGATTTGTTTCATGAAACCATTTTCGTTGACAACTTAGGGAACTTTTCTGAACGCGTCTCGTAAGTGTCAGATGCTCATTTTTGAATAATGGTATCATAAAAGTTAAAGGAATAATTGCGTTACGCTCATTACCAGCAATACTTCAAGTGATATTTTAGGAACCACTCCCTTTGTATCAAATTTCTGGTACAAATTCATACAACTCTCTTTTAGCTTTTGCAATTCTTACAAAACCGTAGCTCTCGTCAAAGTTCATACCTTACAAGTTTAGTTAATATGCCATGTACCATGTTACTACTTTAGCCAACCTCAACGTTACCCTTTAAAGCCATCTCGCCTTATATCAAGTTTTGACCACGGGTCCTAAAATACCTATAAATCACAACAGAATATTACACTGATTCACAATATTACACTACATCTCACCGGTCTCAAGATTTGTGTGATAGTGCAATGCATGTAAGTGTGTATGTAAGTAAGGGGTGAGCATAGGAAAAGGAAGATGTAGGACAGATCGCCCGCAATCTGTAATGAGTTTGTTAGGGTACTGCTCCGGCATTCGCCAGGTGTTATTCGGAGAAATGAGCCTTTTTTTTCTGAATACCTTCAGCAAACTAAATAACGCCAGTTGCTGCACCAAACAGGGAGTTCTCACTCAAAGTCGCTAATAACTTTGACTATAGATTTCTAATTCCAATGACAACAAAAGGATCAAGAATAAAAAATAAGTGCGAACTGAGACCCGAACCGCACATGGCACATGGGTAAAATTACAAAACATATTTTAATACTGTGTTAAAAATTGCATCACAAGCTCATACCCTGTCTCTCTCCACTTTTAGTCGTCTTGAACAGTTTCTTCCAGCTTTACTTTAACAACCCACGTCTCACTGCAGTCTGAAATCGCAACGCGTGTGCCCGTACAGATTCCCGTTGGCAGCGAGAACTTGTAACTAATTAGAATCAATGTGAAAAGCTAGCTAAGAAAACTATATAATATATTGTTGTCGATTTCATGGGTTTTTTACTACCAGATCATCCAGAGAAGATCTGAAATTAAGTAACTGTGTAGGGGAATTTTTTTGGTATTTGAATGAATTTTTTTGTATTTTATAACAGAAAGGTAGAAGTGAAATTTTGTACATTCTCAGAAATCTGTTTATTGAAGTCAATATCACTGTAAAGTCGTACTTTGTTTCATCATTGAAACCTCGGAATTTCAATTGTTCATTAAAACTATGAGAATTTATTGCCACTGAAATATAGTCTAAATAAACATGATTTTCTTATAATTTATAATATGTGACTTATATCGTTCTGGTTTTCACCCATTCATTTAAGGGTCGTATAAAAACACATCTTTCATGTCCTATCAAACACATTTGAAATCGGTGCAATGAAACTTGCATCCTTACTTGCCCTTTTTATTTTATTACAAACTTATTTAACAGGTATTTCTTGATTATGTCTCAATGTGATAGTTTGTTAAGAACTACAAAATTGATGAACTACAAAATTGATGATATTATTTCCTATTTCTTGATATCAAATCGGGAGTGCACATTTGTTTAACCCAAAAGAAGAAAGATTGGATTTTGCATTATATTTTATAAATACACCCGATATAGTTGTTTCGTTTCATTAGATATCGCAATGCGGACCTCTTTGCCGATATTCACATGTTTCAATCTCCATGAGCCCATCTTTTATCTCCAAAAGTGGATGTAACAGAAAGCAACTGTACGCATACAACTAATGTATAACGAAACTATAAATTACGACAAAGCTGGATATTCATCGTCTAAATACTTATAACGTGTTGGTCAAATGTAGATTTATTTTGCGCAATTGCTTATTGACTGTATGAAAACAAATATCTTCCACTCACCAATTTACTATGGATAATATGCAGATCACATTTCCCCCGTCACTCACCTGAAACAAAAATTCAGACGTTAGCTTCATCATCACTATACACATTGATGCATATCTATACATCACCATACGCTGCGTTAATATTTGACGCTTGCGATTATTATCGCTTTGAGCCACACATATTGCATCCTAGTTGTGAGAGGAAAGAAATGGATTCATCGGTCAGCAAATTAAGTTCATCACATTGTGAAGCTTTAATATTTCATTAAATGATCCATGCGGGTCATTTGTATTTACCACGCCATAAAGCATTCAATGGGGAGTAATAAGAGCTCCTGAACTCAATTCAACATCGGCCGTGATAGGTCTGCAAGGCAATCGTAAAAAGCTGTCAGCATAGAGAATTGAAAAAATCTTAATGAATAAACATCTGTATTAATTAATGATAATTATTCATCAATATAATAATGAATGAATATTATCAATAATTTAAAACTATATGTTCAGAAATACAAAAACATCTTCATAAATTTTATCTGAGTTTCTGGATTTTTTCTTTCTAGTTCTTCATACGTAAATATTGAGACAGAAAAGATAATTATTGATGAAAGATACACTCATTCATTATTGTAATTTATTAATAGTTTTTTGTGATACACACTATAAGTAAAAACTACTATTCGCGGTTGAAAATTGATGATCCCAAGGCAACAAAAGAAGTCTTACGAATGAATAATTGGTTTTAATTTCGAACTCACACATTATTAATACAAGCACTGTGTAAAATGGATAGAAAAAATATATAAGCAAATATATAAACATTTTTATATACCCAAATATATATTGCCTATCATTTATTTAAAAGATTGTTATCAAAATATCGTATATAATATAATTTTGATATTCACTGTAAAATACAGTTCACTGCAGTGTATTAATGCTACCAACCTATGTTGTCTTCTCTTCTGCGCACATCTGCACCTGTCCTGACTTCCTGGCCCTTGCCGTTGCACTTTATTGCGAGTGATCCACGCTTAGTACTTGTGTACATAAAAGACCAAGACAGGACTTTTTGCTTGATTTATTGATTGATTGTCACTTCCAGGTGCCTAGGCTGTGAAGCGTGCGTCCTGTAAGTGTAGTGCATGTTTCATCTTGGGAGATGGTGCTGATATTCCCGCGACTGATAGCGAGATCTGGCCCGACTTACTCGTCGTCTTGAGGATATTCCCTAACCAGGTCTCTCCCATTAACGTAGCTCCGCTCCAACCGGGACAAACCCTAGGTTCCCGACTGGTCTGTGTCTAGTTACATGCAAGTGTAGCAATATGTAAGGGGTGAGGATTGGTTTCCCCTTTTGATTGGATATTGCTCTGGCATTCGCCTAGTGTTGATCCTAAAAAACACGAAACGCTACCGATAAGAGCAGTCGGCAGCTGGAATTCTCCCTCGGACAGCGGTTGTCCTTGCTGTGAAGCTAAGGTTGAAAATCTTACCGCCGTTGGAACTCGATCCCTTCAACCTCCCGTCAGTACTACTGCAGTAGCATCAATTGATGCCCTGAGTCATCCAAGACGGTCTCAAGAGAAAAGAATATTCTCGCTTGTGCTGTATACTTTTATTAAAAGCACTTTGCTGTTTTGCCTGCAGGAGCGCTGTGAGATAAGAATGATTAAGTCACAAAAGGAGGAGGTAGCTGACAGTTCCTTCCCAGAGGTTAAATGCTTTTTCTTCGCGTTTTGCTTCGCGCGTGATAAAAGTAAATTTACTCATAGCTCTCAACTAAAAAATCAAATTGTTTTCCCTAAAAATACATTTACGTATTTGATAATAAGATTCAGAAGAAAAAAGGATATGAAGAAGATATTTCCTTCCTTCCTGAGAATTTATTCTGGGGGTCAATTTTCTATCACTTTTTTAATAGTATAAACATCTTTATTGAGTGCTTGATTTTACATCGTTCAGTCGTTTGGTTCTATCACATGTTAGTTGAAGAATTCAACAAAACACGTAGAAAGACAAGACAAAAGCACAGCTTAATATTGATGCGAGAGACGAAATTGTGCTCCTCCAATTGATTTAGAGCGTTGGGATGTGATGTGATGTGTCAGAAAGAAGTAGCGAGAGCTGTGAGACCTACCTGAAAATGTACGATGCCGACAATCTTTAGCATGTCAGAAAATAATTCATGAGATGTGATATGAACTAGTAGTTTTGGATGGAAGGCATTTTGAAGTTGGAGTGGAGAGAGTTGTAGGATTGCTGCTTAGGTGTTATTGACGTAATTAAGTGGTGAAATAACTGATGTCTTCTTTGTCAACTTACTATATTTGATCAGAGTTATTTGCTATCTCTATTTACAGATTGATTCCCCGTCATGTCTTCCAGTAAGGAACATGGGCGTCTCGCGGGGTAGCGAGCGGCGCAAGGAAGGGGAGGCCGCGAGCGCAGGTGGGGCCACGCGACGATGCAGCAGGGCTTCCCAGGAAAACGTCCGCACGCCATCTGGATTCGTCGATACGCGAGCAAGAAGGCGTCTTCAGCTATAATTACCTGGCTGGGATCGCGAGAATTCCGTACATCTCGACTAAAATCAATTGTTTGTTCTCAGCTGTTAATTGGGATGGAAAAATTGAAGGTCCTGTGTGTCGATTGAAACTGTTTTATGTTTCACATAAAGGGTTTGTATGTCTGGGAAGCTTACAAAAAATGCATACGCAATATTATTTTAAAAGTAAATGTAGAGAAAAGCTTATTTACCAACATTTGAACTTCTAATTGTTTGTACAGCTGCCTTCAATTTTTAACAAATAAAACACGTTTCATTAGTGTATGCTTTATATCAGAGTTCGAGAAAGTTACCCAAATATTTTATTGATAAAACAGACGTTTTGTAATTATTACAAATTATTAATATCAGTTCAGAAATTTGCACCAAACTTTCTATTTACAAAGGATACATTCCATTCGAATACTCATATTAAGCGATTAAATATTACTTACACGTTGTACAGTGCTTCTTAATTTTGAAAGTAAATCCCCACACTCAAGTATTTCTGTTAAGTAGTATATTAAAGTAAGATGTTATATTTATATAGAAAAAAAATATTGGTGAACTCCGGAAAGGCAACTAAAAGTTGAATAAAATGAACTAAACATGCATTGCGTCGCACGAACATTCAAGAGAAAACCTACTGCACATGTTTAGCGAAGTCAAAATCAATTCGGAAGAGGTCACTTGGCATTCACTACTACGTTCCTCACTTGACGCGTGCGAGTTCTAGTCTACGATATTCGGCGGCCTAGCTTCATGTACCCAGAAAGAGTAGGATAGCCGGCAGAATGGTAATTGTTTATGTAATATAATAATTAATAACACTATTTAACTCTAATTGCTATTTTTATTACTCATTTCGTTAAATAAAATATTTCAAAATTTATAAATATTGCATGATTACTTAGTTTTTAATTTGTTCCGATATTTTTGACAAGCGTGACATAGACATGTTTTAAACTTAATTTGTTTAACAGGCTAATTACGCTTAAAAACCAATCACCAGGTACACATTTTCGGGGCGTGGTTCATAGCATTACAAGACCGTTTTGTTCAGAACTTCAAGTATATAACTCGAATATGTCATTTCTAGAATTAAGTAGTATAAGAAACAAAAATTAAACGTTTTACTAAGATTTTTTGTTTTCGCAGTTTGTAGAGAAAATGGTTTTGATAGGGGTTGATCATTTTCAAGCAAAACCATAAAACATTTTTCTAACTATTTCGAGTTGTTTGATTTAGCTCACTTCATATTCCAAGCACCACAGCCCAAATGTAGAATATCATAAAAATATTGGATTTTAGAGTACATTTTATGTATTTTGACTGGATCATGAGTTTACAATGTATTTTTCGCCATCTCACAGCACCAACATGCACAGCCTTGGGTGGCTCTTGAAAAACGTGCTAAAGTACAGTTAGGCGCCCAACATTCAATTTCTGCACAAATTAAGCTGTAGCACTCCAATATAAATCGTTTGAGTTTCTATTGTTGTGTAATGAAATGAAATGTTCAGGCAGGCCAAGTTAAGGAAGATACGCAGATGGAATACAATTATTTATTTATTTTTAATAGTAATGTATTACAAACGAAGATTAGATATAACGTATGATCCTTATGTGGCTAGGGTGGGACGGCCTTTAAAGGGCCGTAACAATAACCTACATTCCTTTCGCGTTCTAATTCTTTCGAATTCTGGTGTCCCCCAAATGGTCTCTCCATCGCATCGAAAGCCCCGAAAAAGAGACCACATCAGGAAAAAACCCCTGAAGGGGGAAAAACCTGCCGTCAGAAGCCGAGTACATTCTAATCTAATCTAATCTAATTTGTTATTACGTAGGCAGTATGGTGCCACAATTAAGAAATCGAATACAAGTTCGCCTAATGTCTCCCTTATCCAATGGAATGAATAGTAAAGGGTCCAGGCCTGGTAAGATTCTAGGCCGCTAGCTGGCAAAAGCCAGATTAATACGACTTTAAAATGATAAATAAATACATGCATAAAATACTCCTATAAAAAACTCAGTCACTCGTTTATTGAAATACTGGAATGTTTAGACAGTACGCACCGCATAAAATTTGTAAAAATTCTTTGAATAAATTACAATATCGACATATCTCGTAATAATCGAAAACTTTTGCCCGTCCCTTTCCGAAGGCGTGCCAGCGGCATCGCAATTTGCATGAGATTAAAACGATGAAAGCGGGAGCAGCGAAGCGCGCGGCCGCGTGTCCGAGAGAAAAGGCGGCGCCAGCCTCCCTGGCCCTGTGATCACCTCCACGGGCCCGGACGGCGCGGCGTCGCCAGCCGAGCGGCACTTCGCTGGGTAAATACAAGGCCTCCTCCTACGCGCAAACTAGAGAAGGAGGCGTGGGGTGGGGGAGGGGAGGGGGAAGAGGTAGTTTGCGGCGGAGTTTGTGGCGAAGAACGGCGCAGGAAGGTAAACGGCTGCGACGTCACGGGAGAGACAACAGCGGCGACTGCTTCAGTGACAGCGAGAGCACGCTTGAGGTACTTGTGAAGATTGGACTTCGGGATGAAAATGTCCAATTGGGGGTGAGTGGGATGGGGACTTGAAAATAATGTCTTACTTGCAATAAGGTGGAAATGGTAATGTCTAGGCGACATCATTTTATTAATTTCTTACACAACTATGATTTTCTACTAAACACTACACGTGTACATCGATAGGTGGCTTTCTATAATTTAACTGCAGTCACCAGTAAAATAGACTCATATGATTCTGATTTCTATTATTTCATTTTTATTTTAAAATACATTAATTTGTTTCGCTCTTATTTGTATTTTCTTTTACTGCAAACTAGATGCATTTGTTTATAAAACTCAACTGGATCCAATATCTAATTAAATTTAAAAAAAGGACAATTATTTTTAATAAGTCCTTTTTTTTAAAATAAATTATTGAAGTTATAACGGTGAGGTTTATTCCATTTGCTTTAAAAAATGTCCTTGTAAAGAAACACTTTGTAGTTTCCACATGGGATATGCTTTTCTTTCTTGTAAAGCTTCCAAAATATTATACCAATACATGCATTACATTTCTGTAATCGCCATCTTTTATCAGTATAACATTTGAATAATCTTGTATGCAAGCTTGTCTATAAAATACTATTTAAGTATTAATAGAGTAATTTGTACTCCACAAAATTGTATTTATTACATATTGTTCCGCAAATCAATTACATTTATAGATCGGAAACCATTCTGTCATATTTAAGATAAATCACGCAAAACACGCAAAAGGGTAATAAAAAGGAGTATTCGTAAATTCAAAATTGTATATTTAACTGTGAAAAGTTTGGCCTTGAAGAATCACAACTAGAGCACGTAAGAAACTCATGCACATTTAAGTTGTGTGATAATTGAAGTTTTCGCTTGAGAGGTAAGCATTTGACTATAAGCAATATGCTTACCCTATGAAGCGCAAAACCTTCAGGGTTGTATAAAAGCAAAGTTGTGAGCAAGCAACGCCGATAAATCGCCCAAGCAGCAAAAGCGCTCTCGGGAACACGTGCAGCCCCGTCGCGTGCGTGGCGGTTGAGGGATGAGCGGGGCAAAGGGTGGGAAGGGGGAAGGGGGGGCAGCAGGTTGAGCGGGATGGAGCGGTTGCAGCGCCGGGAGCGGCAGCGATGGCGAAGTAAAACGGCAGCAGCTACAAATTGGCAGTAAAGGGCGCGCCAAGCCCAAGTTTGCCACCGGATGCGCGATATTCAAGGTGCGTCATTTGCATAGAAGGCGCGCCCACCCCCGCGCTACCTCGCGCCACTTCGCCCTCGCCCCACTTAGCTCTCGCCCTAAACGTTGCCATCCTCTCGCAATTGTCATCACGTGCACGTTCACTATCAGCCTCGCCTTCGACTTCAGAAACACCCTCCCATTTTGTTCAAATTCACAATAATATTTTCAAATAAACTTCGGGCTAACGCCTTCACCCCGGCCATTTCCCCGCTCTTGGTTTCACAGCCACTACCTGCCTACCTTGCCATCGCCCTCGCTCTAGTCTCCGCTTCCACCCTCGCGCACGCCCTCTAGCCCACTCCCGAGCATAAATCCTTGCCGACGCGCTTGCTTACGACTTGCCTTTTCCCCCGCTGTCGCCGGTATACCCACCCGCACTTTCGCTTCGGCGCTTCGCATTTTCCCTTCCCTCGTTCTTCCTTGATCTCACTGCAGACTCCCCCATTCCCTCTCACCTGAGTCTGTCTCTACACCCACAATTCCCTCAACCTCGCTTCCATTCACGACCTACTACCGTCCTCACGTTCGTGCCCAACCAGTTTACCACCCGCCTCCCACTTGCCATTCTTCCCTGCTTTAGCGCCCACCTTACATCAGCCTGTACCCTTCTTAGTCCCATCGTCATCACTCCCCGATCTCCGCTTTCCTTCCCCTTATCTTTGTCACCGCTTCCATATCTCGCACGTCCTCGCCCTCTGTTCTCACCAATCCCGGCGCCCCGTACCTTCCACCTTCCCGCCTCCTCCCTATCCTTTTCTTCGTCCCCGCCCCCGCCCTCGTCATCGTCCTCGTCCTCCCGTGCCGCGCGACGCAGCAGCTGAAAAGTGGGCGAATTGCGGGCGCGTGTTTTATGCGCGCGAGGGGCCCCCGCTCGAGCGGCGCCGCGCTGCACGGGAGGGGGCGGGAGGGGCCCTGCCGTTGATGAGGGGTCGCCTGAGATTCGGATTTCCGTGTGGAAGCCAATTGCGCCTTTCCAGGTAACTCTGTGTGCTGGTAGTTATTGCGCTAGGCTTGTGATTGTGAAATACGCGCCGGTTCTCTTCACACATTACAAACAAATAGCATTGGGTATGGAAGAAAGATATAAAAATAGGCAGAATGAATGTTAAAAATGCTCGAGGCTTATCTAGAAGTCTTCCGAAGCGCACTACCTCATGTAAGAGAATATCAAAGGAATAATTATGCTGTTCGTGTAGAAATTTATTAGTACTCAGAAGCGTGTTGGTTTCTAGGATGAAATATAGTAATCCAGGGAAATATCTCGACGCCGTCCCAAATAAGAACCTCCTATTCAAAAGTCCGCGTATGGTGGTAGCAACCGAATCACTGGGAAGGAAGTGAAGAGGTCTACTCTTTGAGCATTTATTGTGACTGTGGAGAGAGCGCAATTTACGTTTTCAAGTTGCAGCTGGTGATAACATAATTTCTGTTGCAACGAGCCGCTGCGGAGAGTCTTTCCTGTCGCGCTCTACATCGCGAACACCATTTCCTAGAAATAATTCGCTCTAGCTGCCCTTTTCATATCGCCGTAAACCCTTTACATTATCTCCTTCGATTTTAATAGCACATTTAATTTAAATTTAACAATGAAACCTCATATTTCTATCGTTGTTAAAACTTTCACAAACTATTGAAACATTATTTAGGCGGGAGAGCACTAAAATGACATTTTCCCCATGATTATTTATAGCCAAGACACTTAAGTGTGACGTTTGGTAGGTGAAAAACTGCTTTTTGCCAAGAAAATCAATAAAATGAATGTTTTTAAAATCTTGAAAGCGATTTTCATGTGAGTAATTTCTGTGACAAAAATTTTAAAAAACAAACATTTTTTCCTTTCAAATAACTCTGACCCTGATAGTTTATTTATGGTCATATCTTCTATAACGCAGTTTTCAATAGTCCCTTCATATCTACCAAGGCATTTTACTACATGTATCTACTATTTCTATTTCTAAGGCATACTACTTGCTTCATGATTCCGGATTGTTAAGCGAAAACTGCATTTCGACACAATGCATCGTTTCGAAGTTATTAGGGTGGCAAAAAGTTGGTGGGACATTTTCTGTAAAACTAAATCTGAGGCTTCATTAATTGCTTTATGGAGAAAACAGAAACAACAAAAATCACACAAACGGCACACACGCAACTCACTCCTATTTTTCACAACGTCCAGCGTCCAACGTCCAGTACAAGTCTGCTCCTGCCAGGCTCCCTGCAAAGTGAGCGCGAGAGAGGAGGTAGCGCCCCCTCCCTTGTGAGTCCCAGATTCCCCTTCAGCTTCCCTATTGAGTTTGGCCAACCATTCTCCCTTGTACGCCTATTTCGATTCCTATGGGCATCCAAACCAGAGAGTTTACGTTGGCAAGACAGGATCGGAAAGGTCCTCCTCCGGACAGTGTTATTGTTAAGAGAAGGACATACAAAAATGAGAGTATGGAGAGTTGTTCATTTGAATTTCAAACATTTCAGTAGAAAACTCACCATTGCATTCTATTACAATAAAGTCAGCGTATGTTACATATAAATAGTGTTCCATCGAGTCCTTGCCAAGTAGTTCACGTCGAAAAAGACCGATGTAACAACAGCTTGTGAACTCTGTCAATGTATGTGGAGTTGATGGGGGGCAAAGTAGGCACTCGTTAGGTTTTCTCGCACTTTCTCTGCCTCTTTGTCCATCATATCTTCATTATTAGAATAATAGCTTTTATCTACTAATTAGATTCGATCATCAGCAATGTAGTTGAAAAGCCTGTAATGCCCAGTAAAACGATTGATGAATCATCTGCTGTTTTGCTACGAAACAGAAAGCACATCTCTACGCTTTGTAACGCAAATCCTTACAACTTGCTACCACAACTTCTGAATTACCAAATATTTCCTGGGATAATTCCAACTAAAATTGCCTCCCCGAGGAGAATGGTTACCGCCAGAGAAAAAATAACTCTAGATGGTGATATTGTGAAATACAGAGTTTTTGAATCACCAATTCGTGTTGTTTTTCTTATTGTTGCCAATAAATGCTATTTAAAATTGGAGAAGAAATTCACAGACGGCTAACTTAAAAAGTTCACTACGGTTTAGAGATTAAACTCTGATGTGTTTCCGTGCACCAGCGGCATGTGGAGGGAGCTACCGTGCAAAGTTAGAAAGCGTGTGGGTTGCGTCGGCTGAACTTGCGTTTCCGCAGGGGGCGCTGTTAACGAAGGCGGGGAGGGGTCGGGGGCGGAGACAGACCGGAATGAAGCGTTTAAGGAGGCTGTTACTCTGCCAGAATGGCAGCCCTAAGGACACCAGGCCCGGGCGATTGAGCGAGAGCCAAATAACTAATCCCAGGCGCATGTCGAAACTTCGTAGCTATTTGGAGGGAGGTGCGTGCAAGGGAACATTTCCTAATGTGGCAGTGATTGGGCTCGTTATTGCACGAACTCTGTGCAATGTCTGGGCAGGTAACGCCAACAAAGTAAACCCAGAAAACTATTACGGAAATATCATTAAAGGTAATCTACCGCCCTAATTTGTGTTAATACCATACGCAAAACTGTAACAAAGTGACTCACAAAATTAAACAGCAAGAAATATGGATAGTCAACGAAGGGTATTATACACGAAAATTGTTCATTTAATTTACAATTTTGGTATAGATATATTCTGCCGAGGTTTGGTGGAGACTACAATTGAACTACAATTGTTAGGAAAAGCAACGGAACAATTGACTAACATTTATCTTGAAAATGGATATATATATGCCTATTCTTTTCTAAAAATACACTTTGTAGAAAATTTGCCGTTGAAAAAGCGAAAAGGCTAGGTACGTATCTCCACATGATAGAAAATATATTAAAATATCAAATGTTCTCATTGTTTACGTCACAAAAACTCTAGCAGAAAGTTTGTCAGATGGGTCAAGTTATTGGGCCCATTGTTTGAGTATTCGAAAGCACACATTATCGCTTTTTATTACATTATTATCAATTTGATAAGTGCTCTCCCCATTCAAGAACAGTGTTACCGTTTACGTACTAACGCGTTATAAAATACTGCTTTACAAGAAGTGTTGTTTACTTGCCAACACATTTGTGGTTTCATGTTTAAATATGTTAGAAGAATTGAAATGCATAAATTTTATGTAGAAAGATACGTAAAAAGTGGCGACAAATTAATTCATATAAAAATTTGAAAATCAGTACAAAAAGTGATGCAAACAACATATTAAACCAGAGAGATCATTAGAGTGACCATTACGATCGTTTTTGTAACTTTCGACGGACAATAAACATCGAAATCTTTAGGAATTACTCAGACATCTAAGGAAGAAATACAAACTCTACAGGGTATTTACAAATATACTACGCAGCAAAACGAGATTTAAGGTAGAGGACACACACAATATTCTAAGCGCATCAAGTCAATTTCACCTTTTCCTACAGTTCCCCAAAACGACGCAATAGCTCACAACAGGGCTGTAAAGCAGATATGCAGGTGCGCAGATAGACCGTGTCTTTGGACAGAGTCGCACGTAGCGAGAGAATGTGGCACGTACGGCTGGCGTACCACAGGGGCCTCTGTTTGGACAGCGGCTTCGGGGCCGCCGCCGCCACCGCGGCGCCATGGCGCATGCCGCGTTGAATTGGGTGCTTTATTGCGGTTAACCGACGTCTGTCATCACGAGCGCCACCACTCTCGAACCTTCCACCGCACGCCCCGCCGCTGCGCAGCCACTGCACGGCATTCGCTTTGCTCGCCTCCGACGAGCCCCCGCGTCTTCCGATTTGGAGCGAGGAAGAGTTACCTATTTGCGTTTTGAAGAGAAAAAGTTTCGAAAGTTTCTGCAGTATTTTTTTTTCTGTCAACTGTCACCCGCGTGTCATCGAACGAAATCTAAGTCCTTTCCGAGAAAGTCAACTACAGCAGGCTCCTACAGCACTGAATGGCCTCGTGTGTTTTCGTCTGCTATTGGGGGATTCCCGAATGCCGACAGACGTGCAAACAGAGCAACAAACACGCGACCGTCCCGCTGCTGAAGGGAAGGAACGAGTGAGGAGACATTCTGGCGATTCGTTCTTTATAAACCAGCATATTGGGTTATTTATACTATTTTCTGGATATTGGTTAATAAACATTAGTTTAAATTATGCTGAAATTAATGCGATGTTACTTGAATCAACTTCATCAGTGTTTGAATGTCAATTAGTTTAATTTTACAAGATAAAATTCGTTATACTTAATAGTCATATCAAACTGTCGATATGTAAAATCCTAAACCTCTTAAATGATGGGTCTACATATAGAGACTTTTTTGTATTTGTATCTTCGCAAACTTCAGTATCGCAATTTGCCCTAGAGTGCTTCATATTTGCTCTTCCTACACAGTAGAGCGTATAAGTAATGGCAATGCATTATGAGATGACAACAATTGATGTACGGCAAATGTGTCGACGCTGTCATGCACTACAGATGACGATCTGATTTCACTGTATTGATTAGATGAATTGGAGATGTCATGGATGTTTGAATGATAGAGTCCAATATTTGATTAATGAGTTCGTTGAACGAAATGTGGGAAAAATTCTGAAAAGCCTCTCAATGGCTGAAATTTCGAAGACCAAGTCACAAATCATTTTGAGTAATAAATATTACAAGCGAAGCAAAATGGTAATTAGTCATAGCCCCTCGTTAACCGGTATTTCAACCAGCATCGCTTCGATTTTACTTCGTCACCAATATTTAATTAGCTTAGAAGGGAACTAATTACAAACTAATTTCCTTTCTCTAAACTCGATAGCAAAATTTAAGATATCACATCACAAAAAGTAGATATTTGTCATTATTTAGCGTTTTATACGTTTGTTTCTAACACTTCATGAAATGAGTTATAATATCACTCTAATAATGAAGTGTCAAAAATATATTAAGGAAAGGAAATGCCTACGTGCGTATGATTACACATTACTCTTTATCTTAAAAAGCTTTTGCTCAACTGAGATGTAATCTCTATACTCTCACTAGAACATACTACATAATAACAAATATATTTTAGGACAATGAGTGCTATAGTTGTAAAAACGTATTTTTTAAATTAAATTAGATAATACCAATTTCCAGAGGCTATGTAGTTTGTGTAAGCAATGACAGAATATTTGCATAGCGTCAGGTTTCACATTAATTTTTATTTTAAACGATACTAGAGTTTATATGCTATAAAAAACCCCAAGCTTCCCCAAACACTATTTGATGAATTGATACTTAGCGAAATGACACAATCGTAGAAAGACAGTAAAAAAACTGCTTCGCACAGCTCTCTGCTTCGCCTGCAGCTCTCTTCTTTGTGTGGTTCCGCGCCGCACTGCGTCATCGCAGCCCGCGAGCGAACGCAAGTTCTCGCCAGAGGTCGTTGGAAGCCGTTTAGCAATTTCCAGGCGGCGGACGCGCCGCGCGCCGTAAGCGACCTCGCAGAGTGCTGACCACGCGCCGCTCTCAGTGCGGGCGGCGAGAACGTCGTGGAGGAGATGTCATGGATGGAATGTTCGCAGGAGGCGTCGAGGAGGAGTGATCGTGGAGGGAATGTCGTGGAGGGAATGCCGTGGAGGGAATGTCGTGGAGGGAATATCGTGGAGGGAATGTCGTGGAGGGAATGTCGTGGAGGGAATGTCGTGAAGGGAATGTTGTGGAGGGAATGTCGTGGAGGGAATGTCATGGAGGAATGTTGCGAAAGGAGTATCGTGAAGGATGTCGTGAAGGAGACGTGAAGGATATGTCGTAAGAAATTTATGAAGAAATACCGAAGTTGGTATGTTGTGGAGGAAACGTCGTGCAGTTGTCGTGGAAGAGTGGTGGAGGGGATGTCGTGGTAGATATATCATAGAGGAGATGTCTTGAAAGATATATAACGGAGGATATATTTTCCAGAAGATACTGTAGAGGGGGTATATTATAATAAATGTAATGCCGGGAAAACTGCGGCGGGGTGTACGTGCAGGTGCGGAGGCCAATCGACAAGTACGCAGTACGTTGATTGAACAAAATTCATAGAAAAAAGAACGAGTCGAGAACATCGGGGTAGGGATGACTCACTGGAAGGACGAGAAGAGAAGGATGCGAATGGGACAATGGGAGAAGATGCAGCGGGGCCGTCAGGTGCGGGAGGGAAGAGTTGGAAAGTTGTGGGCAAGGTGTCACGGTGAAAATGCAGGCGAAAGTAATCGGTTGAAGGGGGAGGCCGTGTTTGCGGCGACGATTTTGAGGAGAAGTGGATTAAGTAGTAGTGGTTTAAATATCTCAGTGGGGATGGTGATGGGGGTGATGGCGTCGAAGGGATCGGAAATGGAGGAATCTTACGTAATGACTAAAAGGATAAACGTAATACATAGGGATGCACGGAGCACTGAGAAAAAGATGTACTATGTGAGACAATAATGAAGCTGTGATGGTAGTTAAAGAGATATTTTGATCTTCAAAAGTGTGGTACAAGCTGATTTAAACTTAAACAAAATGGAGAATTTGTTGAAGAAACAGGTGGATGCCGACATGATATCTTTAACTTGAACTAAACTTGAACCGATAGTTTGCAACGAAACTTTAACCAATAGTTCGCAAAATTTGGTATGACCACGGATGAAAACGTCAATTTGATGGAATCGTTCAAGATCATTGGATACTAAAGGAGGATTCGTAGATGCAGCTAAGAGCCGAATGATTCGATGAAGCATGAAGGCGCTCAGATGGAACCGATTAGTTCTACTTTTTTCAAAGAGATCTTACATTCAATGGGTTTTTCACGACCGTCAATACTTTGGCGGCAAAGGTTGAAACATCACAAGCAGCGAAGATGACATTTGCCATCACCTGAGGCTACTGGATGCTCCACTGCCGTAGCAGAAACTGCTGAAAAGGCCAGGCTTCAGTGTGAAGGGGGACTTCGACTCGCGGCGGCGGCGGCGGGGAAGGAAAACGGAGGCCGCGTTGGAAGCAGAAGTCGGACGAGTTAATCTCGGGCGTCCAAGTTCTCCTCGCCTCTGCGGCTGCGAGTTATCGGGGCAGAAAGAAACACATAATTTATCGAATTGCACACGCCGCGTCGCGCCGCCCTACCCCGTCCTCCTCCATTCCGTGCCCGTGGCGCGGTTCGTCCTCAACGCCTCGCAACGGTCCTTTCCCGCCCGAGGATCTCCCACCCTCACCGCCCCGCGGCGACCACTTCCCACTCCGCCCCTTTTCCCCGTTTCTCGCTTACGCTGCGCACTTTCTTCCTTTCCAGTCCTTCTTCGCGCCTCTCCCACGTCCGTCCCTCTCTTTCCCTCCCTCGGCCTCTCCCTCTCCTCCGTGTTCGTCCCCCCCCCACCAGGACTTCTCCTGCCCTGGCCGTTTCCCCCTCTCTTCCTTTTCGCCTCGCCTCTGTTTGCTGACGATCATCATTTTCTCCCTTTCGCTCTTTCTGCTTGTCCTCGTCGTTCATTCTTGCCCCGCCCCATCACACCCTGACAGTCTCCTTCTACCCCGCCACTATCCGTCGAGGCTCTTCCTTCCACTCGACATTCATATACTTTCCTTCCCACTACTCTCCGTACCCGGTTCGTACTCATTCCTCTCTGCTGCCGTCCGCCTCGACCCGATCATTCTCTTTCCTTCCCATCCCGCTCAGACCCTGCCCTCTCGCCACACATCCAACGCCTCCCTGCCAATCCCAAGCCTCCTCTGTCGTTGGATTCTGCCCAGTTCCTACTAATCCCCCGTCTACCGCTCTGTTACGTCCATCCCATTTCATTCTTTCCTTTCCTCATTTCGCTTTCTCAGCTTATAATGTTTCATTACGCCCCGCCACTCTTTGCTTTCGGCCGGAGCTGATTCATCCACACCTTAGTTCCGCTCGTCTCTTTCCCACTCCGCTCCGCTCATCTCTCTCTCTCCCTCTCTCTCTCTCTCTCTCTCCTTCTCTCTCTCTCTCTCTCTCTCTCTCTCTCCATCCCCATCATCCCCTCCCCTCCCGCTCTGGCCCCGCTCAACTTAGCTTCGTCCTCTCCGCTTCGTATCGCTTCGACCTTCTTCGCTTCTGAGGCTCTTCGCCCTCCTTTTCCTTATGTCACTATTCTCCTTTCTCACCCCCCCCTATTCCCTCCCAACTCACCCCGCCGCAACTCGCCCTGCTCCGCATCGCATCCCTTTGTCCCAACCCCCTCCGCCCCCGACACTGCCCTCTGGTGAGAAGGAAAGGAAGGCGAGCGAGCGCGAACGTCGACGATGCCGCGAGCTGGCACTTCCTCGCAATGGGAAAAACTCCCGGGTTTATTATGTTCTTTGACGCTGCGCAGAATTTGTGTCCGGGCGTCTGGCAACGCAGAGGCTCGCTTTCTTCAGAAATGCGTCGTTAAGGGGCTTTGGAGAGGCCGGCGGGGCGATGCTAATTCACTTAGATTTGTGTTTTCTTTCTTGTTGCGAAACCAGTTCTTTTCAAACGGGTTCGAAATTTTTTGCCTGCCCAGTGTTTGTATGCGTTCTTTTCATGTTGGCTGGACAGAAATAATGATGAGGTTGGTGTCAAAATGAAATGTGATTTGCGAAGTGCAGCTTGAGTAAACAGGGGAAGCCATAAAACAATTTGAGGCTTCCGCATCTTAGTAAAATTTGAGAATAACATTTTCTTAAAAAACAGGCTCTCTAAAAGAATCAATTTTAATTTCAAAGATTTTTTACGCCCCTACATTGAAGCGCACTTGATCCTATTAATGTTTTTAACACTTTGGAATTACAAACATTAAGTATGTCAATTAAAAATACGGTCTATCAATTTTATAGATATTATTTTTGTCTCTTACAATCTACTGATTTCCTCTTTATTTACCACATTAATATTCTGGCACATTCCGGCATCATAATCGACATATTTTTTTTTTTATTCCCAGAAGTTTACGAGTATACATAGCATAATTGAACATACGTTCCGTTAATATTTATACGACTATATTTTCACAAATTCCCTGAGTGATTTGTTATACAGGTTCGTTGAAGTATTTTTGAAGCATTCTAATTTTTCTTGCATTCCTGCGTGTTCTAAATGTTCAATACAGAATACTTATTTTCACGTTCATTCAACTTCACTTTATACATTTTCTTTGTTACTTCTTTCTCACAATGTCGTCAAGTCCTAGCAGGTATTTCTGGTGAATGGCAAACTATGAAAAATAATCGTCTTCTCGCATATGTAATTGAATTATTTAACTGGTAAATTGCAATTATAGCTAGTTACACAATTTAAGAAGTTTCAAATATCCTTTTTAAAGCCTTTTTACTTTGTTACTCAAAGGGTACTAATTTTATTCGCTTTACAATATCTAGAAGTAGTCTTCAAAATAAAATAATTTTCTTGTCATTATTCTTCTCGAGTAACAATCGAGAGACACGATTCCTAGGCCGTTAGAAACGCGTAAATGCCAGAGCACACAACTCATTGGAGAAGATAAACATGAAAGAATGATCAAGGAAGAAGAGTTCTCTTTAAACAAAGCTGAAAGGATCGTTACCTCCTCCAACGTTTAGAAACTTCTTTCGCGACCAGGAAAACACCTCGCTTGTAGCGCCATCTAGCTTCGACAAACTGCTACCGGCGTCCTGTTGTCCTCGCTTTTTGAACCTGTGCTCTCCCTCCCGGATCCTGGTTCTCAACGTCCTCACAGGACTCACTGCCGGCGACAGTTTTCTGGAAGTAGGACGAAGATCCGAAAATATTTTGTTCGCTTTCATGCCAGAAGGTGGGGGACATAAAATTTATCGCCCAACCTTGAGACGCTGAAGAACTCCTTAGACAGGGTCAAGGTAAACAAGCGTTACGTGGACTTTGGAGACGGTAAGAAAGGTGGTTAGGAGGGTGGACAGCACAGAGTGTTAGACACAGCTCGAAAACACGGGAGGTTCTGTTAGCAGAGTTGACTAATTCGTTTGCTTAGTGATAGAACCAGCAGAGAAATACCAGTGCAATAAGAGTAAAACTATATGAGTAAAACAAAAGGGTCCAGACGGAAACAGGCAAATATTTACCTCAGGGAATAATATGTTATAAACATATTACGATATCAAAATTTGTTAACTGGTGTTAAAGGACTCCGGCCGCGGAATCCGACGAATACAAATTGGTACTAGAGAGAATCAGGAGTCAGAAACCAAGGAATCACTCATTATTAATGAAGGATCAAGAATAATGGAGATTTTTGCATTGGTTTTCAAAATCTAAGTTAGCGAGTTGTAAACCCTCAGAGATGAGTAGACTTTCGAGAGTTGGAAACCATAATTCACATTCCTAAAATTGAAGAATGACAATACTTTTAGATTGATATTATTGAGACAGTTATTTTGTTGTTTTCTGGTAATCAAAATTAGTGTTAAAACCATTTGGCGAAACTTTCAAGCTTTAAGTAATATTATTAACTTTAATGTAACTATTTATCATTATGAAAACTATAAAAGCCAAAACCAAAAATTTACTTAAAAATGTTGAAGACGTTTATGGAAATTTGAAACCTAAAAGAAGCAAATTGCTTGATATATTTTATGATATGTTTTTATGTACGGTACCATACATTTCATATTACGAGTAACAATACAGATGAAAGTGCATAGAAAATGCACAATTCTCTAGAACAAATCATTTCCTTTCGGAAACTTCTTCGGGTTGCGTGGACGATGTTGCCGGTGCAGACTAAACAATAGCATCGATCTGCGGGCGCGAAATTGGCAGGGTGCGGTTCGGGCAGGTGGATGTGCGCCGGAAATCGGCCGATTATAAATGAGCAATCACGCTAAATTAATGATGATGGATATACGGTGGATGAACGGCAGGGGAAATTGGCGTGGAAACCTGCCGACAGACTGTTTCGTTCACCACAAATTCCACATAGAGAGACTTGTATCCAGAGGTGATATACTATTTTGGTGTATCCCTACATGCCCTTATTATGTATGTTTCACCACGTCATTTTTCCCTCTGTTTACATACTAATATTTGTAAATATGTGTTGCCCGCGCGTCACTTTCTGTAACAGTAATCTTTTATGTGTAAGTTCTTAAGAAGTGTGTTAGATATTACTTAAAAGGGATTCTACACTTGTTGCTGTTCAATCAGTGATTCCTCATATCCGTAATAGTCGTGGCTAAACCTTACCACATTTTAATAAGACATCATGACTTTTTCTGTGAAGATACTGTTTATTTTTACAGACTGTACTCACACCGCAAGTGCTTTATAATTCCTTTAAAAACAAAGCCAACATCAATAATATTGTACAAATTGATTAGGTATCTCTACAAAATATTGTATTATGATATAAATTAATACGTTTTAAGTTTGAACTTTACATCTATAAGAAGATTTTATGTCGTATTACATTATTGTTGAATAACTCTAAGATTTTATTACACCATCAGAGAAGAATAATAAGTTTTTGAAAATGGAAATATAGTGAATTTTTGAAATCAATGATTTTGAAAAAAACAAATGAAATATATGACACATTTATAGATGATTTTTTTATTGCTGATCTCCACATTTGAGTACAAGACAGATAACCAATTTGTGGGAAAATATTTTAATAGTGTCATACATCCTTTTCAAAGCCGCCTCAATATCGTTTGGTACTGTGCGTATTATCGGCCCTTGGGATACTCCTAAAATTCTTTTTACCGACGAATATGTCAATTATGACTTTGGACACTCCCGCGCCTCAGAAAACACCTACATACTCCGTCATCACCATATTCTACAAGTATTTCTTTTCAGTTGTTATATTCATTCGATTTGTGAGCCATCATTCTCAAGGGAAAGTGTGCAACGCTTTCCCGAACGCAACGCCAAGCACCTAACGCACCCAACCCACGAGCACCGCATGTTAATCAAGAATTCATAACACCTCTCCCTTGTTTTCCCACTCTCTCATCACTCGCCGGTAATCCCGTCCTCGTCCGGGTGCGTGAAAGCAGCCGTCTTGCATTAATGTGAAGACCGCCATTACCGATAGAAGCTCGTGGTTGGAGAGTCTTCGGCTGTTAGGAAGGATGGTTGAAGTGATAGGACACACTGTGGGTCAAATCAAACTTATAGGAGCCACAATTTTCTACATTGTAATTAGGATTCACGTGGTTTAAGTATTCCATTTTAGTGCTTCATGCATATTTGTTTTCAAACGTGTCTTTTATACACACACAACTGAGATGTTACCATTTTTTACACTCTGTTGTAAAGAGAGACTCTTATGAAGTAAGGGGGACTCGAACTCGCAACCCTGTGGACAGAAGCGCTGGGGCGGTACACTCTCTTAGCCACCTCGTCCATCCGTAACGTTATTATCCAAATATATTAAAACAAATTGAAATTGATGACTTAACATTTTATGTAAATTCGGGTTTTAATTCTGAACATTTCCCAAGGATTCCATCGTCTTCCTTTAGATCGCAGTCGTATTTTTAGCGGAAAATGTTGTGGAAAGGTCCGTTTCGGCAACTGGGTATTCTCCGTCGCATGGAGAGCTAGGGGATAGGCAGGTTGAGCTGGGAAGGAAGAGGTGGATCGTGGGAAACAAATGAGGTGCGGAGTTCGTGTGACATAATCGGAAACGTGTCATCTTCGCAAGGGGGCGACGACTGCAAGTATCTGGAAGCCCAACGATGGAAAGACGGGAGAATGGAAGGGTGAAAGAGATGGCGAGTAGGGGAAGGGGAGGATGAGAGAGGAATGGCGAGAGAAGGATGGTGAGAGAGGGAAGTGGGGAGGGTTTGGTGGGTGTGAACACGCGAAGGCAAGGAGATGGACTATAAGTGAGGAAAACCGAACGAAGGCAAAAACCGGAAGGGACGTAGAGCAGTAATTAAAGTTTGTGGAATTTGCATCACCGCCATCACTTGCAGGGCACAAGGGCGCGCTGGTGGGGAGGCGGGGAGCTGCAATTGCTTTCACGTAGGTGCCATCTGCAGGCCGGTTGGAATGGAAGGGTTGGTTATTACCCATCTACCACAATGATCCGATGCCAATATGAAGATCCTCTGGCACATTCTCATTTTCATTCGACGCTTGTCCTTTTCACTCTTCTTAGTTTAAATTCTTAGCCGTGTACGTAATGGTTCTGGTGGATGGGTGCACACGACTTATATTTAGCTTTCTTGTTGAAATAGTAAATAATGAATTATTATAATATAGGATTCGTAAAGTTTTGTTTGCCATTACTTATCACACAATCTGTTCTATTTACGACGAGTAAGTGTGTATGTTCATATCTGTCTGATTTCCAAATTATTTAGATATTGTTCTCCTATCCAAAATTGGCGAATTAAATCCGAAGTACGAATATCTTCGGTGCAAACTTGACGCTTTAGCTGAATAAAGTTGTTTTTACTTTCTTGCTACTGAGTAGAGAGAAAGTGCTGAAAAACTGTGCGAAAAATGAAGAATTTCCACTACTGTCACAACCTAATAAATCCTCATTCTTTCCTGATTTCTCGCTTTCATAGTGTCGCGGGTGTACCGTACTTGGTTCTTTAGAAGTTGTAATAAAATAATAAACTGTGAAGAAACGATACTTAGGAACTTGATTTCTCAACGTGACTTGAAAAAACTAAGAAACAATTTTGATTAGGAGTGATAAATGCAAATATTTTATAATGTCATTCCGCCTATTGTGATTCTGCGCATTTCGACTAATTTGTCTAGTGTGTCATGCAATGCTGACGTCATGCGACGTCAAGGCTCCAAGTAAGATGTATCTATATATGCCTATGTTATTGCAGAATTGATTTCTAAAGTATTTCATTTATTAAAGTGTTCTAAGAGAGTATTTAATTTGTTGATCCTGAGCAGTTTACGTGTTTCTTTTTGGAAAACCATTTCGTGTGGGTTTTTTTGCCACTGATAGCCTCCCCCCTAAAAAATTCTGTTGTTAGCTCTAATGAATCTGTTTGTTCCACTCGCGATATACACATTTAGTTTTCTTTATATAATGATCATCGCAATATTCTTTTAACTATTCGTAATGTGATAATAACGAAATGTGGTCAGAATACATCAGTTTGAACCGTATACAATTATTAAAAACTGTGAAACTATATGATACTTATTATCTGTACAAAGTTGCGGACATCAATTACGTATTATCTGGTATTTCTAACTTTTGCTTGCATGAAGAAAAACTGGAGTTCAAATCAATGTAAATATTGAAGTAACTTAATACAGAAATGAAGTAGTGGTAAATACAATAAATCAAACTGCGTTGAAGTTGCTTTTTATTTTTCTAAAAGTTTATCTTAATTTTATAATATATTAGTAGTGATACGACAAAAAAAGTTAAGAACACGAAAGAACGAAAAGTAGAGGTAGAATCACATTTTTGTGAATGAATAAATCTCTTGAATTGAACATTTATTAGCAATCATACCCGCGTAGGCATGAAACTTCAAATAATGTACATAAATATGATCAGTTAATGCGAAAATTAGACAAAATATGCATTTTTTATTGAAAGTAAGTAGAAGAAGTACGCATATTCATATACTTAGAGCCATGTAAATCGAATTTGCAGTGAAATAAAATTTGTAGCGACGAAATATACCATTTTACGTAATCCTAGAATAAACAATTTATGTAATGGTGGCATGTGTAAGATTAGGACCATCTGTCGAACATCTTACAATGTTTGTTGAAAGCAAATATTGAACAAAATCTAAAAAGTAAAGAAACCGAGCATAGTAAGATATACTCATTTACATAATCAACTTGACGGCAATCATTATTTGCATGGTAGCGTTGCTCCGTTGAGTCCAGCGCCTGCGCACAACCGCCCCGCCCCGCCCTTCCCATAGTGGCGGCATCTGAGCGCAGAAGCCGCTTCCGGCCCTTCGGAGGCCGCCGTCGATGCGCGGCCTATTCCTAGAAACGCAGGCGGCGCCTCCCCTCCCCCTCCCGCGCGAGACACCGAGGGTCGCGATCGAACCCGTGGAATGTTAATATAGTGCGCTGTAATTCCAGCTATGCCCCCGGAGGGCGCGGGAGGGCGAGGGGGGCGGGTGGGGAGGCGAGGCGTGGCCGTAGACTCGCGGAGGCAGATTTTGCGCGGCGCTTTGGGGGCAGAGTGTCGTGAGCAGGAAGGTGGTGAGCGGTGAGACGGTGGTGGAGACGGAGAAAGAGGTGGCGGCGGCAGGGGCCATGGCGGAATCGAAGAAGCAGGTGGTGGGGAAGATGGCGGCGGCTGGCAAGATGGAGGTGGAAGAGGAGGTGACCTCCGAGGTAATGGTGATGGCGAAGGTGGAGGAAGAATCGGATGAGGAGGGGCAGGCACAAGCGGAAGTGGAGATGGAGGCAGAGTGGGAGGTGAAGTAGGAGATGGAGGAGTAGGTGAAGACGAAGTAATAGGTGGATGATGAGGAGGAAAAACAAGTAGTGGTACAAGTAGTGGTGGAGGAAGAGAAGACGGAAGGGGCAGGAGTAGAATGGTACCGGTAGAGAGAGAGGTAGAGGTGAAGATGGAGGGGGAATGGAAGTGAAGGTAAAGAGAAATGTAGGCTAAGATAGAAAAAGACGCGTGTGAGAAGGGGGAAACTTGTGCATTAGGAGAAGGTGGTGATGGAGGTGGAGGTGGAAATAGAGGTGAAGGTAGGACTGGAGGCGGAGGTAGACGTCGACGAAGGTGTAGGTAGAGTTGCAGATCAAATAGGAGGTGGAGACGGTGGTAGACATGGCAGGAGACTCGGGGGCGGTGCTGTTCGAGGTGCAGGTGGAGCAAGATGTGGAGAAGATACAATGTGGGAGTCGAGTTGGACGGAGGCAGAGTCGGCGTGGGCGGCGGGGTAGAAATGCGCAAATGTGGTTCATTCACCACCGCCACCGCAGGCAAATGCCAGCCGTCCTGGCCTAGCGGATTTTCACAGAAACGGTCGGGGCTGAAAGCGAAAGGGATGGCAAAGAAAAGGAGAATGCAAATGGTGAGGCCTAGTGTACACGATAATTACGTAAAACAGAGTGTTTTTGTGAATACGAACGAAGAACAAAAACGAGAAAAATAAGAGTGAGAGATAAGGATAGAAAATATCCTAATAAAAGAAGGAAAATTTGAATGAAGATCTGCTATATTTGGGCTGTGCATTAAGAGTTGGGAACAGCACACGTCTAAGCCCAACTGGTAAATATTGAAAAATAACTACAAGTTGGAAGAAAAATCCAAGTGAGTAGCGTTAAACGCAACAGATTCCAATTTTTTTTCTCTCAATAAGGTGTCAAAGTTGTGGGGGAACGCCTGAAAGTTAAAACTGTTTCCTTTTTTATGAATTATAACCTAAAAATTACAAGCAACATATTCACTAATAATTCTAAGGTAATTAAGTTGCTTTAGTCGTGACAGAAGGTTTGAAGGTGGTACAGGCACGCTTGAAAGTAAAAACTGATTGTTTTTATGAATTGTAATATAATTATTACAAGCAGCATACTCATTGAAAGACGTTGATTCAATTATTTACAAAGTAACGTACGTAATATAAATAAAAATATATTTTTTCATGATGAAAATATGTAAGGTGTGCGAATAAAAGAAAATATAATTTTTTTTAATTAGAGAATCATAAAGTTACAGAGATAGAGCGAATGAATAACCTTAAACTATTTGTCTTCAACTAGACCTCTCACAGAGTAAACATTATTTTAATATCAAAAATGGGTGCGCACTGGAGAAATCACAACGGCAGGGAAGCTCGCAGCGCTGGGGTAATACCAGGAACCATTGTCGCGGCGGCGCGGGCGAGGCGCCCGGCCTGCTGCGAGGGAAGTTGGTTCTCTGGAGAACCGTTTGAGGTCGTCCCCTGCGAAGGGACCGTGTGGCGATGCGGGGCTTTCGCAGCGCAGGGAAGCAGATTAGGGCCCTTGAAGTGTCCCCCCCCCCGCTCAGCCCATGCTATCTTGTCGAGCCGCAGCGCCGCAGCAGTTGGTGCCGCCAGAGAGGACACGCAACTTGAAGACGATCTCATTGGAAACGAAGGACGAACCACTGAAGACTTGGGATTTGGTATGATTTTGGAATCGATATTAACCAAATGAAATCAAATACTTATCAATAACTAAGTACTATTGTATATAAAATATGGAAACCCTAAGTAGCGAAAGGCGGCGATTCATGTTCTGTAAGTTTGTCATACAGAATGAGACACACAATGTTCAGAAAAAATCATAATTTTTAAAATGTAATTATGTTTCGATTTAAACACACGAAAATCGCAACATTCATTAAAGACCACTTAAAACAGTGATTTTTACATTGGACCTTCTCAATACATTAAAAAAATAAAAAATAAACATTTCCAATGCGAATAAAGAGAATTATCTTTTTCCAAGAACCACCATACTTTTATGGAGAACTTTCCCAAACTTTCGTTATTTAAGAAGTCTCCATTAGTAATCCGTATATTACGTAAGATATCTTAATACTGTGAGTAAAATCACCAAAGTGAATCGACGTTTCTGAAAGACAATAAAATTATCTATTAAATGTATTTTGGTTCATTTTAAAAACACAGATAGATGGATAGGTTCAAAAGTATTTAAGAATTAATTTGAATGTTGGTAAGGTAGATATTTGTCATATTTAAGAATTAATATTGTTACCGAACGATTTCATTGGAGAATGCAACAATGTAACTGCGCATAACAATGATTGTAACATATACAACAGGGTGGGGAGGGGGAGAGCTGTGGAAGATAATTACGCGATTAATGAATACGCGGTAGAACAGGGTATTTAATTTAGTTATTAATATTTGTGTTTTCTACTTTTTTGACTTCATAACCTTGGAAATTTATTGGCAAGCTAACAATTCGGCATTCCTTTCTAAAAAAACAGAATTCATGTCCTTCACAAAAGTTGCAAGCCCCGTAGAACCTATTAAAACTCACAGGAAAATAAATTATTGATTTCACCACTCGCTGGATTTTCCCCACTTTTCACATCATTTTCCCTTTCGTCGGCTGCTCTCGTGTGAATCCCTGAAAGTTCAATTCACGTCAGACTCACGGATTACATTGCGCTCGGGTGGTCTGGCCACGTCAGAGTAGATTCGCGGAATATTTTAAATGTTTCGGAGACAGGCGCGTCGTTAAAGAGAATAGCACGAGTCAGAAAGTCTCGACAGTGACGGCCCGATGGCTGTGGCGTGTTATTGAAATTATTGAGGCGTCGCGGGATGCAGAGCAACAGACGATAAACAGATGCCACACAAAAGTGACTTAAAATATGACCACCCATCAAATTAGTACAGTCGTCATAATGAAAAAAACAGTTACGTGCTGCAGCTCTGTTGCAGAGATCAAGTTATTACTTAACAAAAACTGTAAGTCCATTTTGGCGAATACCGTCTTCATTTACGAAACTTACAAGGTGATACTGGAACTCAAGTTAATTGATTCTGAAAATCGGGTTAATTATTTGTGTCGTTTACGAGTTATAGTTACTCGGCGAAGGGGTCGCATCTCCGCGTTTAAATATAAATAACATTCTTGAAGGAAGGGTATAATTCATGGAGAATACAATAAACTTGTGATTAAGTGCTCAGTGAAATCGGAAATGAGTTGAATTTTATGGGAATGATTCTTATGAGAACTAAGTATAAGATTTTGCATTATTTTAACAGCAAGTTACATAACCACAGGTAACCAACCGTAATTTAATTGTAACCGATAAAGAACCAGATATCTTACCAAAGTGATCATGGGGGATGCAAGAGGGCTCATGGAAAGGGAATGAATGTCAGAATGAAGAAAGACTGTGCACAGGAAAGAGATGATGCTCAACTCTTTATGCCCTCGCTTTACACGAGCGTTGAACCACAATAGTGGTGTCCTTTTCGGTACCACTGAATGACAGAAAGGGTAAACATATACGATAAGAAGGGTAATCTTCAGGAAAAATCAACGGAAGAGGTAGATAGATGTCATTGCAGTGTCTCTGACCGGGAGGTCCTAGATTCGAAATCCGACACTAACTAGTAGCCAGATCACGTTCAATCATTGTGTGGTGGAGAATTCTATCGGCCGGCTGCTCTTATCGGTTTTTGTCCGTAGTTTCTCCGATCAACACCAGGCGAATGCCGGAGCAGTACCATAACAAACGGATCATGGACCGCGCGCGATCTTTCCTTCCTCTTCCTTGTCCAATCCTTATTTACACTCACAAGGCCTACAATACTACACACGCTGGGAGACATGTCGGGAGCTTAGAGCTTGTCCCACCTGGGGCTGTGGGAGGTACCTGGTTGGAGGGAGGGTGGGAGGTACCTGGTTGTGGAAAACCCCGCTGGTTGACGGTAGGTCGGTGCCATATCTCACCATCTAGCAGGGGAAGATTACCGCCACCTTACACGGAAATACATGCACTACCCTTACAGTTCTTAGACTTTGGCCGTTGACGCGCCCGGAATCACTAATCAACCAAGAGAAAAAATTAAACAAAATGAATCTCGGTTCAGATACTATAAGTGGTAATGTGAGATGACAACCATGTCGCAACCTAATAGTGCAGTGTTATTCACACGGTGAAGTACGCCTCCCCGGGGAGGTACTAAAGTTTCAGAGGGGAGGCTCGAAATTGATATCGAATTAATCGAATAATTGATTAAAATAGAGCTCTAGCCCTTAATAATGTTCTAATATATTTTTAAATTTCAAAAGAGGAGAATAATAACTTATTTATCTTTCATCACACTTAAGACAGTGTATCAAACTGCAACATTGTCCGAATGCCAAACTAGATTTTAAGCAATGGCAGAGATCAGAACAAAATGCAGATCATGAATAAATCTCCAGAATGAGATATGTATTGCCATTTCCAAATCAGTACCGAGATTAAATTAACTGTTTGTCACGAAACAAGCCCATTCATCTCACTGACTCTTCTGAACTATCAATATGTTCGTATTTACAGTTTTTTGTAGTTATTTTCAATTTATAAGCCAATAATTAAATTCGGTAATTAGAACAGTACACAGTTCAAATGACTTTACAATAATTGTTTTAATAATTAAATTTCTTCAAAGAATTGGCTGCCCAAAACGGGATTCGAACCCTACCCTTGTGGTAAGCTGTTCGAATCCCTGTCGTGGCAGCCAATTCTTTGAAAAAATATTAATTAATAAAATGCACAGTTACTCAGTAACATGGTCACAATTTGGATTTCTTTACGACTGGAACATAAATGTTTGCGTCCAACAAGATGTCGGAAAGGGGACAATTATAGGTAAATAATTATTTTGTACACTGTAAATATATAATGAAACAGTATACCTGATGGCATTACCTTGAGGAAAAGATATTTAGTCGTTATTAACAACTTCATTTAAATGAGAGGAGGCCTGTGCGGAATTTGTGATCTGAAGGGGGGGGCGGGGCGTGTCAGGCCCCGCGTTCTTGGACGCTCCTGAGAGCCGTCGCGAGAAGGAGCTGGAACAGTGCTTATCCGGGGCTCAGCGGGGGCGCACGGCGCGGTCCAATGCCTTGCGCGCGGCGGGGCGACTCACTCGAATGGGCCCCGCTCCCCGCCCCCGCCCCCGCCCCCGCCCCCCGCCCCCGCCCCCGCCCCGCCCCCCACGCGCCCCCTTCGGCGCCGGCCGGGCCTGCCTCCTCGCTCTGCGCCCGGTTTCGCTCTCTGCTCTCGCCCGCCTCGCCCTGGTGTATCGCGTTCTTCGAGGGCCCAGCCCCGTCTCGGGCTACATCGCTCGATTCGCAGCGGACTGGGAGCCCTTCCCTCCACTTGCGCCTTGGCCCATTCTCTGGCGTAACCATGAACACTGTTCTACCTTATTCCATCCTGTTCTGTTTTTCTTTTCACCCTGTTCTCCTCTCCTCTTTCCTCTCACCTCTATTTGGCTTTTCACACTCTTCGTGGCTCGGCTCTGCTTGGCCCCGACCCACAATGTCGGGTTTGCAGTGCCCTGCCCCAACCCTCCCCTCCTCTCCATTCCTGCCGCATCCATTTTGTCCTTCCGTGTCCCGGTCTGTCCTCCTCCTTCCCTGCTCAACCCCATCTACCCTAACTTACCCTTTCCAACTTCAGCCTGCTCTGACTTCCCTTTCCTTGCCCACATTCGCATCAGCCTCCATCCTTAAGCTCTACATCGCGACATTATGCTTCATCTCGTCTCTGTCCATGCGACTTCACTGAACTGTAATTCACTGGCCCTACCCCACCCAACTGTCTCCTTCCTTTTTTTAGTATTGCCGTGCCAAATCGTGCCCAAAACATACCCGGTGTTACTTCGTCTCTTCAAATCTTGGTCTGTCTTATCCTAGCCTGTTCTGTTTCCTTGGCACTGCCCTGTTCTTTTCAGTTACGATTTTACATGAAGCTTTTCTGTCTTTGCCCTACCTCCCATCCTGTCTCCAGACATTCTCGAGTCACTTAATCCTCTCTATCTCTGTCCTGTCTCTCCCTGCTCAGTTAAAACTTGTTTTGCTTTATCCAGTCGCACCGTCCTCTCCTCGCACCCTGCTCACAGCTAATCTTCTGACGCAAGATAGGAAATGCTCCAGATGCCCGTCTTGCTAACCTATCGTATATGGTGGAGCAATATCTTAATAACTGTTCACGAACGCAACACGTTATTTCCTAAAACGACACTAATGCCATCTAAAAAGATGAAGAATGTATTAACATTTATAGGGTTGATATCACTCCATTAGCCCATCGCCAATTATTTCTAAAGACTGGCAAATCCGCAAGCAAGCGGTTCTGATTGAACTGCATCGCCGAGGGTAAAATCAAATCAATACCTTTTCGCTTATTCCCGAAAGGAGGGAGAGAACGAACTAGGCACAGTTTCCGCACAATTAATTCACGAAGATTCACCTTCGCAACACGGTAGTTCCGACGAGTTGAGATTCTCAATGGATCAGCCTTGAATGTTGAAGACCGCTTAACCTTCTTTCTCACATCGTCTTCCGTGAGCTGTACCCCTTTCACTGGGAGAGCCGCGATTGCATCCAAGTTCGTTGGAAACTACCATAGCGGCGCGGGAACCGTTACAGTAAACGCGGAATTACAGGGACCGTCCCAACGTCGCGCGACCACGCCCCCCCCCCGTCCCGACGGTTCCATTTCCGTTAAGCGGGCTAGTCCCCAGCTTTGAAACGCGCGCTGGATAGGCGCATTCCTGTAAGAAACAACTTCCTAACGACTTGCACACCAGCAACATCGCCATTAACCTCCGCATTAACGAAGAGTTTCTTGTAGTAATGGCAGTTGCCTCATCTTTACTGTAAACGGTGCCGTTAACGAGGAAGTAATTTTAGGGACATTGGGGCTTCTTGCAAAATAATAATATCTTGCACTCGCGTATTCTTATTTTAAATAAAGAGTAAAAAATAAACAATGTAGATTAATGTTTTCAGTTATCGCACTCTATACCATTTCGTACATCAATGGGTGAGACTAATGAAATATGAGAATCGCTGCGCACTTACAATACGTAGGGGAGCGTGGTTTCGGCGAATGATATAGAATATCTGAAAGGTATATGGCCACGCTAAGTGACTCAAGTTTTCCTGGTGATGTATTTCAATCATTTGAGCAAATTAGCAGAATGTTGATGACATTTAACACTTTTGCTTCCAGCTGAAATAGCTATATCACAAAAAAGTGATTTAGGAATGCATTCTTGGCTATCCGGGACAATCCGCGTCTCGGTCAATTGTGCTGACGTTTCGGACATCTTGCTGTGGTCTTCTTCAGAGCTATACTGAGAGCTATATTCAGAGAATCTTTATTGAGAACATAGAAAGCAGTATCTCTGTGCAGTAGGCACTAATAAAGTTGTTATTACAACAATACAATTGTCACACTTCACACGCTGAGTGATACTGTTCAAATGATTGCTGTAGCAATGTTAAACAATACGTTACACTTAAGAGGCGGTAACACAGTTCAGAGATCGTGAGTAACTCGCAGTTGAAATGTTGTGTGTAATAAAGTTTAGTCGTTAATTGCAGTTGCAATGTTCAAGAAACACGTTGATCGACGCAGGTCGTAACATAGTCGTACACTCGCGTATAAATACAGCAACGCGAAATCAGTAGAATGAGTACACTTGGCAGTACACGAGGTAAGTAGCGTCTTGATCTGTGATTAAACGTATCTAATGAGAAGAAGACGCGATGTTGCACAGAGGTTACAAGGGCGTGCGTGGCACATCGCGATGTGAAAGTGAGTCCGAGACGCGCGGCGCACTCCGGGAGCATTTGCGAGGACCTGCCTGGGCGCGGAGGCGCTCGCTGTTGCAAGCGGGGTGCTTCCGGCTTTTTGGAGTTGTGACCAGCCGTTTGACCAGTTTGTGTCAGCCGGTTGAAATTATTGCAATTGAAATATCAAAGCAATGGTTAATTTCGAATTAAAATGAGCACAGCACTGATTGCCATTTTGAATTTCTAAAATTATGGTGCTAGTTTTGAGTTTAACAATTGACGCAATAAATTGCATCATTTTGCGTAGCCGTGCCTCAGGACGCACGTGCCGGGCTTAGGAGCTTCTGTGGAGAGAGGTGGGGTGAGGAATTTCTAGAAACCCTGCTGCCAGTCCGATTTTGCGAGGCTTGCGAAATGGTATAAAAATGAATTGCACTGAACCTTTGCTTGTATTGGAGTGCGTGCCAAATTGATAATTAAAATTAAAAGTAGACAACTGGCACGAACGTTGATATATACAGTCTAAATACTAAATCCTCCTTCAAGTGTGAATAATGATAAAATTAACTGGAAAGAAGTTATAAGGACACAGAGCCTTCTTGACAATATGGCTCCAGCCTTGTAGGGGGCTAAAGCACTAACTACTCTCTTCCAGACAGCGTGCTAGTACTATGGCAAACATTTGCAGCCAACAACATAGCCACAATAGCCGCGTTGGCCATATTACCTGCACTGGTCATATTTCCATCACTAACCTTATTTGACAACAGTTTTGCGGTATTTCCAATACAATGTAGAATAACAAAATAAAGAAGATGGCTAAATAAAGTTATCAGCTACTCAATTTTCACGTGGTTAAGAGGAAAGAGAATCTTGTTTCTACAACTTGTGAGCGATATCAATTAATATCGAAAATTTTAAAAGTGACAAACTGATAAGTGTCTCACAATTTCGTCTAGGCAATGAAACGAAAGTCATATGCAGAAAAAAGATAGAGGTACTTTACTGTTGAAATTCAGAAAAAAACTTTAGAACGAAGAGGTAATTTCTTATGTCAATTTGCTGTAGATTATTCTGTGTAACTTTAATTAAAATGATCTTTCTGTCCTCTCATCACGTTATTATATGAGTTTGATAAAGCTGTGTTTATTTTTCATTACGGAAGGTATGTATGTTTTAACAAATCGAAATTGATTTCAACGTTCTTAATATTCTTGCTTAAAACGTATAGGTGCATTTGTTTTAAATGTATTTTGGTTAATTTGATAGGAACGCAATTGAATGAATGATATGTTTCTTCAAAAGCTTACGAGAATATACAAAACATAGTGCGTGACTCAAACGTTTTGGGCAGTTTTAGAAATACATGGTCCTGAAATGTCATAAACAGAATTTTATCACATTACATATTAACGACTGTAATGTGATGAGAAGTAAAAAATTGCTTTTTCAGGTAAGCTTATAATAAAAATAACAATCTAAAAGGATAAATCACAGGTTATGCCTACACTGTAACAAGATAACAATGAAGAGAAGAAGTAAATCACAAGAAATTAAGTCAGTTTTCAACATCCGTGTTCGTTCATCCGACGTACGATCCACAGGGGCAGGATTTCTGTCGCCACCGCATCGGCGTTTTAAGATAGTGTCTGCCGTCTATCAATACCTCCCTGCATCACGTCTCCACCCGCCTCACCTTCCCTTAAGAGTAGACTGTTCCTCCCTTCTCCAGCAGGTCCCTCGGTATTCCAATTGACAAGTAATGGAATTTGAATGTCAGTTGGGAAGGGGAGGAAATTGAATTGCGGGATCAAAACGGCCCGCGCGGGGTGATCCGGGTGTCATATTTTTGTTCAAATCGCATTTAACAAATCGAACCGCCCTCCGCGCTGCCGAGAGAGTGGTAATCTTTTCCTTCCACGACGGGAAAATCCACAGCAGAGAGAACTTGCAGCCGTCGGCGCCTCAAACGGCTGAGCTGTTGAAATTTGCTGCACCCTTAGTCTGAAACTCTCTACCTACTCTTCATTTTCCCTGAAATTCTTCGTTCTAGATTCAGTCGTTTGATAGTTCATTTAACTGACAGACTATCACTATGATTGTTCTGCAAACTGGGGAGCATTATGAAGAGATCTAAAGCTTCCTGGCCGATAACGCCTGTAAAGTAGACTCGCAACACAATTCACCTTGCACTGAGAAGCGTCATGATAGCCATAGAAAATGGCATGCGAAATTGCTTTAAATGTTAAGAAATGAAATCACAAATAAAGATATCTGTCATTGATCATGAAACACGTCAATTTGCATTGCAGACATGGGGTTAGGGTGTGTTCATTGTGTTGTTGCCAAAAAGAGTAGAATCAAATATAAGAAAGACAATTTGAGTAATCATGTACGCAGAGGATTCATAATGAAGTATACATTATGTATTTTACATGGGCAACTTGTGACGTAACGGAGAGACTGATCGCCTATCACACCTGAAAGAGGGATGCTATTCACCTCTCATCCAAATATAATGGTGGTCAAAGCGGGTTAGTGACGTGTTCTCGTTTCCCCTGCTTCAAATTCCACCATGCCTTTCATCCCAGTGTTCATTTCTCACCTCATCCTAACAAAAATATCTCAACACAAAACCTCATTGGAAGGACCTCACGGTGGGTATGTTGATTGATGTGTATTTCCGAGCACGTGAACCGCGACAGTCACTTTACTCTGGATGGTGAGTTCCAACCCCTATCTATATGTTGGCAGGTTGGGGATATTCCTCGTAAGGTATCTCCCCAACAAAGCATCGCCTCAGTCAGAACAAGCTCTAAGCCCTTGACTGGTCCCCCGACTTGCGTGGTAGTGTATCGCGTGGTGTGTATGCAAGCAAAAGGTCACATCAAGTTGTAAGAATCATGTAACGCCGAAAAAGTAACATATTGATTCACAATGATTCACCACTGTAGCTCAAAAGATGCATGAACCCCTCTCCCAATCTGTTTCTTCTAGAATTATTTTAGTATTCCCAAATGCATTCTGCTAAAATATTTCCAATTCATTCGTTTTCTAGAGAAATATTTAATGACCTGTTGATACCCTCTCCAAAAGCATTAAAACTTCTAAATTCACATTTTAGATGGTAAAAACTCCCAGAAAGACACTTTTTGAAGATTTTTTAGAGTATTTTGAAAGAATCCGCTTTTTTGGGGGCTACATCAGAAAATTGAGACGCGGGGAATGACACTTCACTTGCTTTGAATGGTGAACCGGAATCTGGGCGTAACGGTAACGTAAACACACGCTGACTACCGAATTACAGTAAGTTGGAGAAACAAATACCTGTATCAAATTTCGCAAAGTCATTTAGTGATGTAGTGGAACTTTACTCTCTACATGACGCACGCCGTCACCATTTGGGGAGGCGGAATGGGGCGTGAGAAGATTGCCACGGGGGGGGGGGTGACGGCGCCGGTAGAGAACGTCAGAGAAACGCACACCATTAGGCGGTAGAGCGGCTCGGAGGCCGTCACAGGCGCAAGAATCTTTGATGAGTCGAGGTCGATTTAATCTAATTCTGCCTGTCCGGCTGCGCAGCTCCCCTCAGCGTGCCATTATGCGCGCCGCCATGCCACTAGTAGGGCGCAATGAAAACGGGTCGCGAGCGTTAACGGCAAGGAGCGAACAACGGAAGGCCATGGATGCAGGCGGAAGACGAGAAGAGAGCGCGAACGAGGTGAGTGGGGGTTGAGGGGTGGGGAGGTGACGTGAGCAGTGGGGGCAAGTGCGGGGTGGGGGGCGAGGCGGAGGCGAGCGCAGGTTGGGGAGAGTATGAGTGGGATCCAACTGAAAGTGACGGAAAAGGACAGGGCGTGCAGGGTTGAGGGTGGGCGGGGGAAGTCGAAAGATAGATCTTTAATGCGACGAGCGGCAGTCACGGTGGGAGCCTTGCGTGCGTGACGGGCGCGGGGAGTAGAGAGGGTGGGATGTGTCGTCCGCGAGCGGGGCAGGAAATGGGCGGGACGGGTGGACGCGAGAGAGTCGGGGCAGAGAGAGGAAGAGGCAGGGGCGGGGAGGAGAAGTGGAGAGCGCCGTGAGCGGGCAAGAGGCTGCAGGCATCGGAAGAGCGGGGGCCGCTGGACGTGGCGCTCAGCGCAACGGCAGGAGGCACATGTGCCAATGCAGGTGTGAGCGTGGCATTTGACCATGCAGCTTTTTACTTATTGTCACTCCAGTTTAATACCGGGACATGGAAACGCCTGATTGGTCTACGATAAAAGCCGAACATAGACGTTACCTTGGTCAGATCTGCTCTAGTAATGGGCGACAACCTCGAGCCAGCGCTTGTCGGCGGGCAACCGATGTGGCCCTCTCCTTGATTAGTTAGGCCGATCTAGAGGGGGAAGGGACGAAAATGGGAGAAGTGACATTGGGATCCATCGGCACTAGTTTTAAGAAAGGCGAGAGGAAACTGAAGCAAGTCAGCGCGGAAATTCTGGTCTCAATACAATATTTGAGTATGTCTACCTTAAGTAACCACCTAAAAAGTCACTATTCGTATTCATCAGATCTCACCCTTTCATTAGTATATTGTTTTGCTCCTTAGTCACTTGCGAGTGAGTGATTACCATGGTACACTTGGTACGACTATTTTCCTATTACATACTACACACAACAGAAACGTCCAAAATTTCATAGGTTGCACGACGTTTAATTCTATAATCCATCTTAGGGAGGAAATTAGTTGCAGCAACAACTGTCGGCATTGCATAAAATCATATAATAAGATTTACCAAAGCGGGCAATTTCTCAATTTGTATTCAGTAATTTAATTATTCGTTGGAAGCGACTATTTAAGGTGTGCTAATCGTTGTAGATGCGACAAAAAGTATCTTATGTTTCTACATTTCTTTTCAACATTGTTCAATGAACTAATAATCTACCCTCTTAACATTCCAGTATTAATATAATATAAAATCATATGCATGGAAACATTATAACTAAAACGAAAATAGTGTACATGTGTATAACATCTTAGTGCTGCTGCTATCATTGTGTAATAAATAACCATAATATGCAAATAAACAGTTTTCACTAGAACTACAGGGTAAATATCACTGCCCAAACAAAAGAGGATTATTTCCAACGTGCAACTTCATGAGCAGGGTTAAATGAACTGCATCAAGTCATCTAAAGGTGAATGCCAGTTTATAACGAGATAAATGAAACATAAATCAGAGCACGTGCACACACCACACTGGCCCATCACCAAAGCTCGTGACCGCCATGCATTGAACACATCCGGAGGCACATAATCACAGCCTGCGATCGCTCACCCAACATCGCACGGAGCAAAATCAGGAGAGCGGTGGGCGAGGGGCAGGTGATGCTGCCGGAGGCCGCGCGAGCAGCGCCTGTCAAACGGCCAGCGCCGCCCGGGTGCGTTCATAAATATTAATGGATCTGTTTGAAATTTGAGACCGCGTGTTTAACGCTGCGAGCCCAACCATTGTACCACCACGTGCCTCCCTCCTCCGAAACCTCCCCTGCCCCCCCCTTGCCTTGGCCACTACCGTCCACCTCGCGGCGCTCGCGCCCAATGTTGCCCGTGTTGCCAAATTATCCATCTAGAAGAATGCATATTCATGGATGGCACTGTAAATATTTATGAATTTGTGAATATGCAACCGGCAACGGCGAAATAAATAGACCGGAATGATCCAAGAAGGGAACTCAAAAATTTAATTCCTCTGTTTGGGAGCGATGTCCGAATATGCAGCTCGATTTCGGGTCTTGTGTTATTGAGACAGATGCCAAGTCTGAATGGCAGTACATGAAAGCTGGTCTCTGAAATCGAAAAGGAAAATCGGCAGCCTGGCAGATTTTTATCTGGAAGAATATTCATTCTTATTAAATATTTTAATAACAATCCAAACGATATGTTTAAATATCTAATAGTACACGTGTCATATGGTGCAAAAAATGTTAACGTATGGTTTCATGTAATTTCCACATTTTTAATTAATTTCGACGGAAATGCATGCTTAAATTAAAAATAAGAATAAACATATTAAATATATAAAACACGTACTTCTTTCTTTTTGGGGTAAATTCTAAATATTGTGATATTTCCTTACACTAGTGCCAAATTGGGGTAAATAAACTAAATTTTCTCTATCAGATCTTCTGCAGCTACGCTACATTAATCACTTAGTACTTTATTTGTTTTCACCTCTATCAATTTCACAACTACTCGATTTGCAATGGTTAGAACATATTTTTGAAATTTGCGTCGCAACACTTTCTCATTCAACGAACATCGTTACCCATTCCTGGCAATATTCCCTATATATTTAATTATCTCCGCAGCCGCTGACCTCACGTGCGCGGCCCACAATCCATGAAAATAATCTGCGCCAACACAGGGCGTGCGAGCCAGTGCGTTCCAATGCCCATAGATTTGCGTTCAGCCCGATACATAATTCGAGCCATTATTCAATTATCTCTCACTGTCTCCGCGTGTATCGGCTCGCACAATTAATAAGCGGATAATGCTTCGTTTTTACGACGTCCAGAACGCTGCTGGCGTAGCGTGTTAAAACGCGACCCCGGAGCTTATGGTTCCCTGCCGCTGAAATTGCCAAGTCGCGTGTTGGTTGCGCCCCTTACACAAACAGATTTTGCACCGCAAACCTCTCTGATCGGTGATATGATGCGCGTGTGGTGACTGTTGTGCGACAGAGAGTGCTTGCGGTAGGTGAATTCAAAGGGAAAGGTGAACTCACAAGCGCGGAGAATTTTGCACAAACAGGCGCGAAATGAAAGGTACTGCAGAATAGGTACTGCAATTAGTTAGGCAAAAATTGCACCATAATAATCCACAATCCACTCCACAATAATAAGCCCAAAACCTGTGCAGTATCTTTAGTTTGGTTCGGAGTTATATTTTTTATGAAATTTAGAACCATTGGAGGGGACATAAAACTCAATTATTTGTAAAGATGTAAATAGACAATTCACACAATAAGTCCCGTCCGGACTCCCGTCTAGAATAAAACTGAAACCAGCTATTTGATTATATTCGTATATTGGCAACGTTCTTTTGACAGTATTTTGAAGACGATGAAAGAGTTTTGAGATAAAGCAAGAGAAAAGTATGTGACGTCAATAAGTCATAAAAATGAATTCAGAAATTGTTTAAGGAAGAAATTCCGCGTTTTGTAGCTAAAATAACTTTATATTATTTGAAAATATAATGTATTTTAATTGTTTGTTTGTCTCCTGAATTCACTTTGTTAAACTATTGATATCACTAATGTTTGAAATTAAGAAAGAAATGTTAATGAACTGAAATTCTCGAATAGTATTAATATTTACGACTAAGAAACACTAATCGGTGATTCATTCAAAATAGGTTAAGATTTTTCTTCATTAGCGCACTCAGCTTTATCTAAGGGGTTGGCAGAAAGAGCTAAAGGCGATGGAGAAGCACGGAAAACAAGAGAAAAAACATCAAAAGTGGAAGGTGGGGAAAATAAGAGGGAGAAGACAAAGTCGAACAAGAACAAGAAGAAGAAGAGGACACAATGATGGGAGAAATAGAAAAGGTAGGAGGATGGTGAAAAAAGAAATAGAGGGAATGTACTGAAAAAGACAATTTTTGAAGAGAAGAATCATGATACGAAAACGTAAAAAAGCGGGAGAAAAAAGAACGATGGAGTAAGTTTGAAGATGGAAAATAAGGATATTGTAAGGAGAGAAGTTTAAGGTGCAAAGAGAATGGAGTAAAGAAGAACAAGAATAGAATGAGGAGGGTGCAAAGTCAAAGCTTATCCCGAGTCACAGCCCTCTGCTGCCCCGGGCAGCGACCGCTGGCCTGCGACCGGCTATCCGGATTCCAGGACGCGACCTTTGTTTGCGCATCCGGCGCCAGGGCGCAGCACAAGCCTCTTTCGTGTTTTGTCCAACGACGCAGCTCGGCGCGGCCAGCGTGTCGTAAGGCAGAGGCGAGCCGGGCCAAGGGGGCGGGGTGGCGAGGGGGCGAAGAGCTCTCCAAAATATGGTTACAGCTCAATATGGTTTCCCGGCCCGCGCCACGGCTCCGCCCCTCCCCGTTCTGATGCCCCCTGGCCGGCGCCTTCGCCCGCGCCCCATACCCCCTGCCCCCGCCCCCGCCCCCTCCTCGCACTTCGTTCCCTCGCCCCCGCCGCCGCACGCCCCGCACCCGCACCACGCCGCGTCCGCCACACCTCCAGCCTCCGACCCTCCCACTTGCGTCCCGCACCTCGGCCCGCCCCCTGCCCCTGGCCTGTCCCGCGCCCTCGCCCCTCGCCCCTCCCCCGCTGTCGCCGCTCAGAAACACAAACACGGAACTAACACTAATAAGTGACCGAAGAGCGTCTCCGAGGCGCCGCGAAGGCTCCGGCGAAAGCCACAATGCGCCTGCCCTTGCCGGAGAGGGGCGGGGCCCGCCTTGGGACACTTGCTCGCACTTGTGTGGGAGGGCGTGCTCTGCGTGACAGATTTTATGTACTCTAATTAAATATTATTACGGAGAAATTAATTCTTGGAAGTGAAAGCAAGTGTAAAAATAAAGAAACCAATTGCTTTTTATATAATCCAGGGAGAACAAAAGTAATAGTAGCTCAACATCAGCATTAGCCGTTATTTGAGAATTTGACACAGAGAAACAGAAAAAACGAAACTAAATTAATAGATGCGATCAGTGAAGCAGGAAATATCTTTTAGAAAAGGGTAGATGCATCATTCGGATGAACCAGCATAGATACACGCACAGATCTACAGCATGGGATTCTTGGGCCAGGAAACTGTGTTCTTGAAAAACCTCGCTGGGTTAACGTAATTAGGACTAGTGTCGTTAATTTATGAAAAAGGTTAGCGAATTGCAGGGATAAATGGAAGTCAGTTTCAAACAGGGAAATAAGCATATTAAATCGCAAATTAAGTCGGGAAGACGGTCAAACCTCTCCATGCAAGACGTCTACAGATCTGTTGTAATGTAATGTAACGTTGATCCGTATGTGTCGACCAAATAATCCGGATTTAGTCTCCAGCGATTTCCATTTTCCTCAGATCCAAGAATATTCCTACCGTATACAATTAAACGCATTTTAGTAACCCGAAATTCCAAGCTGTCACTCTCGTCGTACCTATTCCAGGTGCCTGCCTTAAACGATGGAATGTTGATCCTATAGTAATACGAATTCCTCATTTTTCTTGCCGATTACGTACAAAAAATAGGTGGGATAGTAGGGTAACAGTACTCCAAACACACCTCCTTCAGTACTTTACTAAAATGTTATAAATTCATCACCCAAACCACACATTCACCTAAGGATAACATGTTGATAACTTTGTATATTTTTGTTTAAAAATGTATTACATATTTGCATTCTACCATCAAAGGTTTCTGTTGACTTTTTCCAGATATAAAACTCTTCTCCATGTTTACCAATAATGCGGATAAAACAAATTCATAATTTTCAACTTTAATGTTTCATTCCGACTCTGGGAGAGTTCAATTGTAAATTATGTTGCTATGTATTGGCTTCTTAAATACTGAGTGTACATACATGTTGAAAAAACAGGTAACCTCGCTGTTACACCATCGAAATGGTCAGTTGTAAGAGACCTGGATCATTTTGCAAAACTCCCGTAAAATGCCTTTCTGCGTTTTTGTGAAGGAAACGATCTGAAAAGACAAATATGACGACTGCCAAAGGTATTGTCGTTAAAATCTTCTTTCAACATTAAATATTCGAAAAAATATCCGAGTTACTTGTGTGTTGGGAGGAATGAATCGATTAGCTGTCTTGTTTACTAATTATTCATGAGTGTATGAAACATCGCATATTTCGCTTTTCTGAGGCGCACCAAAAGGTGAAAGTATGGAAAATATAGCGTCATGGACCTTTGAAATCCAGCTTTGACCTTCCATAAATTATCCATCATTTCCGTGCAGTCAATTCTCGAGTACTTCCTCGGTTTTCGCAAGTGAGGCACCCCATACCCAGATGCCTCGGCCTCTGGTGTTCAAATAACGAGGGGTCGTAAGGAATAAAGAAAGCAATTTCTTCAATAATGACAATTGAAGAGTTAAGACGGAGCGGTCGCCTCCGCATACCGGGGATCAGGTCGGAGTTCAAACTCGACTGTGCAGGATCGATTTTCAAAGGACAGTAGTCCTAGACGTTGGCGGAAGCACGTGACTCCAACGTGGGTGATGAAAAAATTCAACGTTGTAGTTCGCTTAGCCAGGTGTGGGTTCAAGTTATGTAAATTGACTGAGATCGTTATTGTGACTGTTCTTGGGAGCATGAGAGGAAAAACGGTTACATTGTACCTTTCAAAATTCGAGGCATTTAAAAAACAACAAAAAATTGTTAATGCACTTTGTACCTTTAACATTATAATGTTAGCAATGACGATGTTACTGCTATATTTTTAGAGCACTATAACAATTGATCTTCAATAGAAACGTACAAGAAAACATTGAGATGCAGAATAAAATACTTTCATTGTAAAAATGCACGCCCAACCACCAGATTCGTATGTAAAAGAATACACAGCTTTTAAAGATACAGCCAGACATTTTGGTTTTCCAGTTGTCAAAATACTTTTATTTTCAAATCAATAATATGATAAAAATAATACAAGTAAAAAGTGATCATTATTTTTAAGAACTCATTCATATGGACTTTGAAAATAATAAAATATTTAGAAAGTATCAAGTTATGTTGCTTGTAGGTATTGAACGCTAAACACAATGTTACCAGAGCAATGATTTAATTTTTTTATGACAGGAGCATCTCTTTAATTTAAAGTGTCTTCGCTCCAGAGAAAAGGGGAACAAACGGAAGAGTTACAATGCGGTAGAGAACCAAGGTAAGCAGGCGCAGAAATTCTTGTCGGTTACACCAATTCGGCGAATTCCGAAATCGGCCGCCATTCTTCCCGAGAGGAATTTCGCTCGAGTTTCCGACGTCGGCATCGCAGAGGAAACCGTGCTGCGCGACGGACGTCTGTGCGGCCCCTCCCCCACTCGAATTCCGCAAGGTCGCCCCCC
>BOPP01000181.1:218350-263850 GCA_017312745.1 Gryllus bimaculatus
TGATGAGAAGAGGGGGGAGGGGGGAGGAAGGGGGAGCAGGTGGCTTCTAGGGACGAATAGAGGCAGATCTGTTAAAGAGCGCGAATTGAGCTAGACGAGATAATGATGATGGATGGATTGAGAAGGGGACGGAAAAGAAATAAGCGGAAAGGGAAAAGAAGGTTGGTAACCAAAGGACAACAGTAGAGCTGGCCCTATGCGGATTGAGATGGGGTAGACCTTTGAGAGAAAGACTGGTGCAGAAAAAGTGGGGACAGAGGTGGAACTGGAACTGAAGAGGTGGCAAATTAACAAGGAAACGACATGGCAAAAGAGACGCGGAACTCGAAAGGGAACGAAGGGGAGGGTGAAAAGGGAGGAAAGGCAGAGTGCAGAAGGCGGTGTCAGGGTCGGCAAAGGCCGGGAAGAGATGCAACGGTGGCAGGAGAAGTGATGACTAGAAAGGAAAGCGACATGATGGAGAAAAGGAAATTGACTGAACGGTGGGGAACGGCGATGGGGAAGGGACAGGATAAGAGGAAGCAGGAAAAGCAGTGGAGGGGTGAACCAGGGCGGGGGGCGGAGCTGGCCGACTGCGTCGACCGGCGAAGGAAGGAAGGGCGAGTCAGGTGCAGGGAGGGCCTGCCGCGCAGCGGGGCGGGAAGGAGCAGGTCCCGCGGAGGCGATCAGCCGTCCTCCTCCGAGGAGACCCGCGACGCCAGGCCGCTATTTACCTATAAGCGGAGCCGCCGCGCCGCCCAGCGGGAGGGAGGGGCGGGGCCAGGCGAAGTGCCCTGGAAACTCGAGCACCTGCCGGCCGCGCTCCCTGCGCCCTCGTCCTCGTCCTCGTCCTCGTCCTCATCCGCCCTCTGGAGGAGTCGCGAGTGGCCCCGTGCGTGCACTCAATGCCCACGCTGCTGCCCTTGACCGATCAGACTGAATGCCCTTCACGTTGCTTTAAGGTTTCGGTCAGTAAATTTATTTACACACACTGGTGTATTTTGACGTACAAAATTGTTGGCGCGTGGGTTTTTCGCAGGTGGTGACAGGGTTTAGAGATTTGTGTTTTTTCAAGCAGACTCCTAATTTGTGTCCACATTTGAATGTTAATATCAGCCACATTTTGCGTTTGCTCACTGTCACACCTCGATTCTCCATAGGTTACTCTATTCCTCGACTGTTTTCTATGTTTTTGTTTACTAGCTATGCGATAAGATAACACCAACCTGTTATTGCTTTCTATTGATTTATATTTTTAGTTCAGTGTATCAGAGGTTCACTATAGCCGATTATGTCAAAATTAAATATATTTCTGCAAAATTACTGATTTTATGAATAAATAGAAAGATATAGCAAAATACTTAAACAGCGTGAACTAAAAATTTAAATATCTTAATTTGTTCTTCAAAATCTATTGTTTGCATCTTTTTTTTGTATTGGTAATTTCTCTAGATCCTTCTAAAGAGTTCTTTTTCTTACCATACTTGAATTTGTATCATAATACGGTCTTCACACCCTTCAATGTCTCTTCCACTGTTGGAATATCGCCCCCCTTCGCGAAGGCTTTCTTAGTCGCCTAATAATATACGAGATCCTTTCGGTAATGTAATTGCGCAAGGGACTGATGTCTCCGATAACTTTTCCGCGCAATGCGTGGGGAAACGTCAGGCTGTGAGGCTGCGGCAGTCGCGCACTTCTTGTCGCCTACGAAGAACACCACGCGCTTTTGCCCAGCGGAAACGTAAGTAAGATGAAGCTTAAAACTGAAGCAAGCCGTCGGGCGCCGCCACCGCCAGTAGCTCACGCGTGACACGGCCTTATTTTCCGTAGTGGGACTGAGTAGCCCAAGGTGTTCAGTAAGGCCCCCATTCCGTGTCCACTACCTCCAGCTCAGAAGAGACTTCTTCGATTATGACCTTTGCCAACGACATTTTTTCCAAGCTGCCTAGTGTTGCAATTTGTGCCACTGATTGAGATATATTTCTTCCAATAGATAATTAACTTCCAGGACGTTGTATGTCCTAAGTTCCTAATAGCCGTGCTTCAGAGTTCTTTATAACTGAAACTTGTGCTTATTTTTAATGTAAGTGAAACGAGACCAGTAACTTACGTACACTATAAACGAGAGTTCTCTATAACCAGAATCCATTGTAATTAAGTTTTCAGAAACATGCCCCAGCTTATTTTGACTGGAATGGGGACGAACTAGTTTCAGAGTTTTGTAAATATCATTGCCCCAATATTATTTTTTTATTTGTATATTGTTGTGCAACTTTTCTCAGATATGTCTATGTCGCATGTTACATTGCCTTCTTTAAATAGTGATACACGAAACATTCTATTAAATATCTGCACAGTATGTTACATATTCATTATTCACATATTCTTGTTAAAGAGTCAATTCTTAGTAAAGAAAACAATATTACACTATCAATCTAGAGCTGAGTACTTTCTCAGCATTAGGAATTCTGTTACTAATGGGGTGTAAAAGAACCTTAGTAATTTCTACAAAAATTACAGGAAGAAATGGGAAAATTAGATTGCCGGAAATATTATTTGACACTCATGACATAAAATAATGGTTGACACTCATTAGTTGATCTCAAAATTGCAAGAAATTTTCAAAGAAATGATGCACTAGATTATTATTTGCAGGTCAAATCTTGATTATTTGTGAGTTTCTATCAACAAGTTATGATGAATGAGTTTTAGAAAAATTTTTTGATATTTTGGAACAGTAATATTTGTTGCATACAAAGTGTGGGAAGGAAATGAACAGATCAATATTGAGATTAGTATTCATTATGTTAGACGTGAGCTATTTTCTATTATATCATTAAATAGAATGCTTTATATTATACTCCATTATATTTATAATACTCCATATGCCATAATTAAAACAGATAATACTGAGTATAACACGATTTATTGGTATATATACATAATCATTTTTGCTTTTAATTCATTTGTAAACACTAAGCCTCATAAATTCATAAATATCAGTTTATTTCTAATAAATTAAAATGTGCTACACGAAGTAATCTGATTAAGTGATTTTCTAAGAAAATTGTCATTTTAAATTTTTGTACAGCATTTTTTAAAAAAGAGGCCATGGAAATTCATAATGGAAAGTTATAAAATATTGTGGTTATATAACCACAAAACACGTTCTATGAACTTGTATTAGAGATATTACAATGAACTTGTTTTGAATGTAGTGGTAATGAATTTTAGTTACACAAAATGAACTTATAATATCATAAGAATTTTAACTTATTTTTGATAAATTTAAACAAAATGTAATTTCACGTTGAATCTATAACCCTCTCAACAAGACGTGTTCTCAATTCAAGCAAATATCTGCTTGACATCCTCTCTATGTTTCACTCTTTTATTGTCGATTTAAAGCCCGTTTACTGACAAACTTGCAAAGTTAAACAAGTTCAATTTTCTTCGTGAAGCGAGATTTCATCAATTTGATTCTGAATTGCAAACCCAATAAAGAAAGCAAAGATTAAGTTTTATGGGTTGATATTGAACCATCTGAAACAAACATGATAATTCTTCTAGACATTTACTCGAAAATATAGCTCAAATTAATAGACTACATACCATACTCATGCAATTACTGACAAACAAAACACATAAAAACATGTTCTCGAAGGAACAATAACGTGGATGAGGGCCTAGGGTAACGCGAAAACGACCAAAAATTCCCAGAAAGTGAAATACATTCATGATAAATTTCAATTTTACGCTCCGAACGATATTTACGGGTCTCACGTATCGATTTCATGTAAAACACGAAAATTAAAAAAGTCGGCCCGGCATGAAAGGGTTCGTCGTAAAAAAAGGAAACAAGGCAGCGGGGCGGAGCGCTTCTCGCTGTCAAGGGCGTAATGAGGTCGAGAGGATTTACGCGCGGTCGGAGAGGGAGAAAGCGCCGCGCGACGAATATGAAGCGCGGCCCGAAGGCGAAAGAAGCCGTTCACGGGGTGACGCTGATGGAGGGCTGCAATGTGCTCGCAAGGAAACCCTGCCGTGGAGTTTCAGCCCGTCAAACGCAGAAATAGATTTTCGTGTGAACTGATTATTAGTGCCAATACTCAGAAAACCAAACATTTTATTGTAAATTTGTGTATATTATTACCATTGTTAAAGCCTTGAAATAATAAAGCATTTTTTAAATTGAACTTCTGAATTAACGTGTCGAAAAAGATGTATTGATTGAGGTGGAAAAAGTTTATTTCGGTTAGACTTAGTAGCGATTTAGGTAGCGATAAGCGGGTTGCATCTTATTTGCGACAAGCTGATTAGAACATACTGCAAAATAAGAGACCATGCAAGATGCCTATTTAAATGTACAATGATTGTTTAATGTAGTTTAAAATTTGTATATTTGTCTCATCTGTTTGCTGACAATTGCCTGCAGGAGAACTAAAGTAAAGTTGGTTCATTTTCAACAGCTTCTTATGTATGAAGCAGAATTTACCTGAGACATTGCATTTATTTCAGTAACTCCCCGAAACCTGTGTTTCCCTTGCACTGTGCGTAGGACGAATTCCAAACTCTTCAGCAGGCGAGCCACGCAGTGTCGCGCTGTCCCGCCATCTACGCTTCCTCGAACTCCACCGCCCCGCCGCCGCCGCGGGCCCGCCCCCACCGCAGTGGGAATCGGACACCTGTTGTTGCCAACTTAGCGGCTAATTAGCCATCCGAAGCTGGAAACCGCGACGGGGTCGCTCCCGCCACTGTCGTCGCCCCCGCGTCGCCCTCCCGTCTCGCCCCGCTCCACCCGTACCGTCTCAACCCCCGCCACAGCCCCGGCCACGTCGCCCTGCCCATTGCCTCCCCCGCCCCGCCACGCGCCGCAACTTCTTCAGAACCACCTGTTAGGCCTACGGCGCCCCCGCCTCGCCCAGCGGCTCGCGTGCGCAGGCCCTGCCAAGGAGATTCGTGACCCGGAACCTTAAGGATTGAAGGGCGATCTTTTTCCACCTCCGCTGCTACAAGCCGATCTCCTGCCCTGTCCCCCTTCCGGACTTGGCTGCCCCTCTTTCACTCTCCTCCCCACCGCCGACCCTCGCACGGTCTTAGGTCGTAATCTGTTGCTGCTTTATCCCTTCCGGGCGAGGGGGATATTTTTCCCTCTAAGCTCGCTTTTCTTTCCCTGCGGCGTATCGCATCTTACAGGTCGCTCGCTCCGTTGCCCCTCTGAAACGCGATAATGACGATAAAACCCGGCTCTAGCGATCGGGCCGGGATCGGCGGCGGAGAGATAGAGGCCGATGGAGGTAGGGGGCGGGGCGGGTGGACCCCCTTTGGGGCGGTTTGGCCGAAGGGGGACGGCGCTTTTGTCGGCTTCCAGACACAGAGGCCTCGCCCGTTCTCGCCGCCGCCCCGCCGCGCTCGAGCACAATACAAGCAGCGCGCGCACGGCGCCATGCGCAGGCGAGCGCACGCCACACAAAACGCGCCCACGCGCCGCCGCGGAGGAGGCAGCACCAATGCACAAATCTCCCGATAGCGGGCGACGGGCTGCGCCGGACTAACGACCCTGCGAAGCGGCTTACCGCCCGAGCCCTCCCCGCCCCCGCTCCGCCCCGCCCCACCCCGCCCCGCCCCGCCCCCCCGCCCCACCCCTCCCCGCCCCGCCCCGCCCCGCCACGCCCCGCCCCGCCACGCCCCGTTTGCACTCGGCCACGCCAGCGCCGGACACACGCGCCGCCTCGCTCCTTGGCTCGTTGCCAACGCGCAGCACGGACCCTCCGAGCTGCGTGACGCTCCGCCCCTCCCCTCAGCCTCGCCGCACCCCGCTCCATTGCACTTCACTATTTTAGCGGCCGTCCTGTCTGTCCCGATCCGACCCGACCCCTCCAGACTCGTCCCGACCCTCCTTCCGACTTGTCCCATTCTACCCGCCCTATGCCCCTCCCATCTCGTCCACCCCGCCTTGCCCCGCACTGACACTCCTCCGCTGGTTCTCCGCGACGCGCCCGACCCCCCGTCCCGATCTGTCCTACAATCCCCCGCATCCCCTTGCCAGTATTCCCTCCCGTCTACTTATACACTTGCCTGTCCACTCCGCTGTTCTACTTCAGCAATAGCTCGTCTTCATACCTCCCCTGCGATCCCATTTCATTTTATTCCTCCTCGCCTTCCATCACCATATCGGTGGTTCGTTCCAGCTCCTAACCTTACATGTATTTCTTACCTATGTCTCTCCTACCATCGAGTTCTTCCATTTCTTTCATTACCTCATGATGTGCTCTCACTTTTCATTCTGACCCTGCTCGTTTCTTTCGCTTACATTCACCGCCTGCCATTTCCTCCTCACACGCTCACTCCTCTCTTCGCCTAGAAATACATCATTTCCTTTTAATTACATTAATCTATTATTCCTACCCACACTAACTTATGCTTGCCCAGTGGGGGAAACGCTGCTTCCACCACTATACAAAAAATGCAAATTGTCCAAAATAAAGTCCTCAGAAAATCAATAAGCTCCGATGGTTTATACCTAACACCAACAAATTCACAGGAACTCCAAGTGGAAACAGTGCTCGAACACATTAAAAAAGTAGCAAATAATTTCTATTCTTCCCTTCCTTCATCTTCATTCCGCCCTGAAATTTCACCTTAGGTCGAACAGCAAACATCCCAAGCCGAAATTCAAATCCAAATTTCCCAAAGACATGCTTAAACCTCCCTAAACAATAATTATCATCCCGTATCCTAATAGAATCTTTCACGTTCCCTTCCTATTGCTCGATAGGGCAATCCTAACAAGCCTACCTCCCCTCTCCAAAAAAAGAAAATAAATCAAAAATAGAATCCCAGCTGCTTCTACAAGCAAAACCAACGAATTAAACGAGTCAGAGTATCTAATCTCAATTTTGCAGGAATGCCCAAATCCCAAAAGTCAGTATGTAAAACCGAAACCCCTCGAAAGGACCTTTGCGTCGAACGAGAAGAAATAAATTTTAAAAAAAATAATACATTAATTACCAGTTGTTCTTGCGTTCTCTTCTCGACAATCACTTCTTTTTTTCCTTCACACATAGCAATTTCCTTTACCTTTTCATGTTTACCCGTTTATTATCCCTGATTTTCTTACCCCAAACTTTCAAATATATTTCTCGTATCCAACAAGTACTCCAAGGTTTCCTACATCATGCAGCCTCGAATGCAATTCCTCGCCTCTTTCCCTCCTCGACCTTCCTTTTCCCATCTCTGCACCGATCGTCCCCGCTCCACTCCGCGCCGGCCCTGCCCCGCCCCGCCCCCCTCCCCGCCCCGCCCCGCCCCGCCCCGCCCCGCCCCGCCCGCCCCGCCCCGCCCCGCCGCCCCGCCCCGCCCCCCCCGCCCCGCGCTGCTCCCTCCGCTCGAGACAACGGGGCGACCGAAGCGAGCAGGGGCTGATTAGCGGAGGCTTGCTCCCACAATGCCCTGCACTCTTACCCGGCTTTAGGCGGTACACAAGGCCATTAAGCACGCACTCCTCTTCACACATAGCAATTTACACATTCAATGTGAGCCATTTGAACACTCCATTACTAACCTTAAAAAATGCGTTATTTCTATCATTTTATCTACTAGATATTTGTACAAATTTCACAATATTTCCAAATTTAACATTAGTATTTGTGAGAAACATTTTAAAAAACTAGAACTAAACCTCCTTGTAGATTCTAACAAATAATTATACATTTGGCTTACATTATAATAGACGTTCTGTAATGATAAAGCCTAAATGGAACGTAGTTTAAAAAATAAAAGTCTAAACTACAAATTAGTGTGAATACTTTTAAATCTCTGAATTTCCTATGTACCCCTCATTACAAACCAAAGTACAATGCTGCATTGTATGACAGTACTACAAGTCTTGGAGTCCGCACCGCTGCCACAGGCTTCCTCTTCTCATCATGCTATCAAATAACCTTCGTTGATTACTTGCTGCATCATTCGGGCAATTCAAGTCAATTATTTTCTAAGATTCCATTCAGTGTAATACTGAAATATCTACCTGAATACTGTCGTATATATAAAATACACAAGCCAGTATTTTTGAACAGAACACAATTTGTGGCAAATCAGAAGCGCTAGAAATTGCTTTACATATAGAATGAAAATAATCATGAAATAATCACAATAATAAGGTTAACAACCAATTATTTAGATTGGTCAAAATACGTATGAATTTGCTATCGCCATATCTGAGAAATACACTGGTTGCTGAGCACCATGACCTTCACTTCAAAAGTGACTTACTATAAGCACTATACTGTTTGGCTGAGCGCGATTAGAAAGATAGGTGGGGAGAGCATACCCCTGCTCCACGGCCACGCATACAGTATAAGAAAGAAGTTAGCCTGAATCTCAGGGATACAAAGATAGCATTCGAGTATTGAAAATACTGAATTCAAGGGAAAAGAATTTTATTTACCTTATAAGTCGTGAAATTGATCACATTTTGAAATGTAATAAAAATCTCATTACAAACATTTATATATTGGATATTCTTCAAATAAATTATTTCCTTCGGCGCTTCTTACTTCAGTATAATCAACTGCTACTTCAATGGTAATATAGGACTTTAATAAATTAAATGAAAGTAACTAAAGATAGGGTAACTACCCTACATACGTAAAAAAGAAAGTAATATAAACTTTATATTTCTGTATAAATAAAAGAAATGGTGATTGTAGATGACCAATTTATCTTAGATAGCTCTTCTTATTTTAATGTATGAATCATAGATGTAATGTATCAACTTATGATCTCACCGCATCCTGTGATAATCAGCACTCCCTGCGGTGCAATATTCAGCGTAATGTTGGTTATATCATCCACAATTCTCAGTGCAAAAAATTAAGCAAAAAATACACAATACCAAAAAAAATTAAAGATATTTTCATTTCACATATACATTCTATTCTGCCTGATCGACGATTGTGACAAATAAATATCACTTACTACAGTTACTTTATACCAAAATATTCATATTGTCCTGATCAATTCCTACAGAATGAACTCCCCTGGTATGGATTTTGTCAGCAAAAAGGTTCTCCAGGGCAAACACTTTTTGGCCGGTAGCCACGCGACACGCAGGGGCTGCGTGTGGTCGCAGTGGGAGATGCGTGAGGCACGTGACAGCCGTCTTTCACGCCCTCGGTCGGCGGCGTTCGTCGTTTGTTTTGTCGCGCGCAACACGCCACCTCATGAGAACGCGCGGAAGTGGCTTGAGCGTTTACAACAGGAGATCGGACGCTGGACTACGTAATTGAGGAATTACTCATATCCGGAAAAGTTGTTTACAGCAGATCTTCCCGCCGTTGGGCTTCTTCTGAACAAAGCAACTCCACACGTTTTCTTGATATTTTATTTTGCTGAATGCTGTAGAAATGCGTTTTAATTATTTTGCCAGCTACGTATATACTGTCAAAACATATCTCTACATAATTTGACGATATAAAAAGTTCACAGTAAATGTAGGTAAAAATTGTGATTATCAAATTGCATATTTTTGGCACTTCCTTCTTGTCTCTTACCCGAATTTCATGGCAATACGCCAGTATTAACGACCAGGAGGAGGAAATAGTAAATTCTGCAACCTGACAACTAAGCAAATACTGTCACATTCACGAAGAAATCGGGCATAACAGTTCTTCAAGTGCTAATCAAACAAGTGCCGAACCCTTCTTTAGTCGCCGGGTCTCTTTTGTTTGCTTGCCATTTTATTGAGCCACTGAGAATGGCTGCATTGCTTTCAATACGTTTCTTCGAACATCTTTCTAGTCGTTTGGGAGACGCGCAGTGAGAGTTAAATCCTCGACCGGTGGCATCGTATTTCGCAACCCCGTGTGCTGACCCGGATGCTTTCGTCGTGACGCGACCGTTTCCGAGTGTTCGATTACTCGTCCGAATGCCGCGCTGCTTGGAGTATTTATTGTTTCTTCTGGTACTTTTAAAATACAATATGGTCAATAAAAAGGAACAATTCAGAAAAATGGTTTTGGATGTGCTAGATGAAAGAGGTGATTTTGAAATTGGTGATGAAACCAACAGAGAGGAAAGAGATTATCTGCAAGACAATCGACATAATTTGCATCGGAAGAATCAGGCATTTAAGCTTTGACACCCGGTTCTCATTTGCAACTGATTCCTGCGTTCAGAAATAAAGAAACATGCTAATATGTCTACAAATGCAAATTTAAATGAGATAAAATACGTCGAAAGTAAGGTAGGCAGTTAAATACAATGTATTTTAACCGGCCTTCCAGATGAAATTGCAGAACATGAATTTGACGACGCTGCAACTTATTTAGACTATTTTTCTTGGTCGCCTTTCATTTCTGGGAAAGGACAAAAGACAATCTGTCTAAACCACTTCAAAACGTTCGCACGTGTAACCATATCACTGTCTTGCATTTACCAGGGGTCAAAGGTCAAGCACACAATGTGAGAGCCGTACCTGGTGCATGGATTTTTTTTCTTTCCTGATTCATTTCTAGACAAAATAGTAAGTACACAAATCAGTGGATACTCAAATTCCGTGGAAGGGATGCACGACCCACTAATCTTAGTTGAAATAAAATCCTTATTTGTTGCTGCATTCAAACTTCCATGAATTATGTTTAAAAATCTATCAGCAGCAACAGCAAACTATTAGGCAGACATTCCTGAGCCATTGGATATTCCAAAATAACAAGCTACAAGTAATCCCTTAGAGGCTTGAAGACGTGCTTTTTATGATTAGACAAAATTCAGCCAACCACAATCAGATATTACAAATGCAGATGTTTCATTACGCTCAATATCAAAATCTTCATATAATAACAATGTTGTTATGTTTATAATTTATGTTTATATAAAACTGAACAATGCATTAATGTTCATTAACAACTGCATCAATTAAAACAATTTTAATTGATTAAAGTTTTGTTTGCGTCCCAATTCTGAACCCGGAGATTTCCTCCGCGACGCAACTATTTTAGGTAAATAGATTCACGCGACTAACGAAGGGTTAAAGTTTCAGTGAACCCGTACGGTCAATAAAAGGTGTATTAATCAGTATAGAAAATGTTGATATGTATCTAATCCTATGTATGTTAATGTAAACAAATAATACGAATTTTTCGATCTTTTCAAGAATTTGTTTCTCATATTAAAGAATACTAGTAATATTTTTGCTGAAATGAAGGCATTAAAAATGTTTCTAACGAAAGCAACGAAACCAAACATTTCGCGTCATTCCAGAGGTGTTGTATATTTTTAATGGTAATCGAAGACGGGTGGCATGAAGTTCTCGCGTGCTAGGGCCAAAACAACTGCCATGGAAGCTGATTGATCGAAAATGCGATCAATAAGATTCTCAGAAGAGAACGTAGCACCTGAAGACAACTTCGGCGTGAATAAAATTTTAAAATATCATAGTCCAAATATTTGTAATTAAGTATTTTAGCATAATTAAATAAATAGCGAGCTGAAGATGACGGAAACTTCTAATATTCCTTAAAAATAAAAGCAATAAAGGGTGTTTTTCCTCTAGGGCATTTATACAATAGACGCATATTAGACAGCAAATTAGACAACAATACATTTGCAGGTTCTTCTCGTTTGGGGTCGAATCAATCAGGGAATATCAATTTTGAAGAAAAGCAGCAGAACGGTTTATTGCGTTGGGCACAACACATGCGTTCTGGCTACCCACGTTTGGGTATTTGTTTCTATATTTAGCCATCGATTTATCCATTTTCGTTACCAATGCCAGGCAATACTCGTAAGAGTTTTTTTGCAGACAATTCTCCGTTTCTAGCGCATGATTGCAATACTTCTTACTAAGCTATTCGTTAGGCGAGAAAGTAAAAAAGATTTAAAGCAAGAACATGAAGTTTTGTTTTAGATGATTTGGTGATAGTGACTAGTGTTTTCAAAGTCAAAATTAGAATGCAAGGCAATCCTTTCGATGGATCAGCAACATTTATCAAATTTCACATCTAATAAACGTAAGCCACCCTTCGATGACCGTCTTTTTAAATTCATGAAAGTCTGTAGTAAAGTTGACATTAACCCGCATTATTATTTCATCACATCCAACACCACCCCAGATCTGCAAAACTAGCGAATTTTATGTGGTAATTCTTGTTATCAATACCAGAATTTTCTTAATCTCTAACTGAAGTAACTGGTAGCGATATAAGCGCAGAGACAATATTAAAAGGCTAGGAACATGGATTTGGAATATACGTGCCTTTTTCGGGGAGACGAGGCGGATTCTAAAGGAGAAGAGAAGAGCTGGTCCAGGCAGAATAGAGTATAGAAGTAATCCGCTTTCCTGCCTTGCAGATGAGAGTAATACAGAAGTATCGCAATAACACAGGTAATTGGGGCTGATAATATCTTTAGATTACAAGAAACTCGGAATAGAGGAAAAAGAAAAGAAAATACACAATGCATTTTCAAATTCAATGTATAATTAAGTCAAATTTAAAAATGTGAAGATACCCATGAAATTAGAGATATATGCATACATACAAACATAAGCGCAAACCGATCGCAACAACGTCGCCGAAAGACTGTCGCTGGCTCATCTTCGACGTCCTGTTGTCGTCTCGTCGAGAGTCCGGTCTCGATTTCTGCGCTTGCTTGGTGACTGGTGCGGCCATTTCGGATTGCACGGAATCTCGCATTAATCAGTCTCGAATTACCACGATTGTGCTGTAAATAGACAGCCTGGGCCCGTGGAGTGCCTCCGCTGGTCGTTTGGGCGAGGCAAAGAAGAAGAAGCAGCGGGAGGGAGGGGGGGGGCTCGCGGGAGGCGGCGAAGGAACGGGGCGCGCAATAAGGCGAAACGAGCACCCGAGTGGGTTTCGGTGTTCGCGCGTCGCCGCCATCGCCGCCGCGGCCGCACTCTCTCTCCACATTCGCACAGGAAGAATAGCATTTTATCTTGTTTTAATGCAGTAAAATTTGCAGCTGTTAAGTAAAGAATATGCTCTCTAGATGTGATTTGCACAAAATAAAGTAATTTAATAGGATAATGATTATTATAAAAATATTACAATTATATTTAATACAAACAATAGTCATACACGTGTTTAGGGAATAATTTATTCCATCCTCAGGGGATTTACTAAGATGGAAATAAGGAAAGAAATATAATTAGCATATACATTGATATTAGTAAACACAGAAATATTAATAATGTAAAATTTATGGAAATAAATTACATATTTTTTATATTAAATTTATATTGCAATATACTTTGTGATTGATACCTCCTCGATCCTTGATTAATAATAAAAATAATAATTGTGACGCTCTAAACCCTACCCCCACCTCCGCAGCCCCCGTCGCCACCGCCGCCGCCATCCCCGCCAGCGGAGTGTGGAGCAACCCCGACTCAGGATGTTGCTCGCGAGATTCATGGAGAACACTGCGTCTTCACTGCACGCGGCATCCTATACGGTGGTGTTAAGAGGTCTCTCGTGGGATTTCATTCCGTTGAATACAAAAGGAAAACCAAGATTAACTCATGAAGATAATATTCTACGTATTGTTTGTTTAATTGTGACGTGAATGTAATCTATTAGGAAAACAGAGGACCTAACTATTTCTATCTATTTAGCGGTTTTTTACAGCCTTGGCCGTTTTCCGCATCCCAATTTCCATGCCTCTTTATCCCATACATCGTTTTCCTCCATTTCTCTTTTTCCATGGCTTCAGTTATTGCCAAGTTCCATGCTCTCCTCAGTCTTCCCCTGTATCTTCTTCGATTTGGTATCCACTCCCAAACTTTTTGATGAAGTCTATCGAAATTCAACCTTCTCTTATGCCCATACCATTTTAGTTGTTTCATTTCGATCGTCTCATTCAAGGTTGTTTCTACTTTCATTTTATTTTTTATTTCATCATTTCTTATTTTATCTAACAGACAAAAAGTTTAGAAAATCTTCAGAGCCAGAACATCATTTCTGTTGATTGAAATATGTCTTTCAATTATTTTGATAGTGTCCAGACTTCTGCCCCATAGACTGTGGTACTCTCTCTGAAGGAGCTATATATGCGTTTCTTTGTCTTCATTGAAAACATTGAGTTCCATAGCACTGGATTCAACTGTCTTGTGGCTATTTTTCCTCTTATATTTTTATTTTTCATATCCTGTTCGTCTCTACCATCTGCTGTTAGTGTGACTGCAAAATACTTATATTGTGTTTTACCTTTAATTATTTCTATACTAGTCTCTAAATCATGGGGCATACCTCCCACCACCATATATTCTGTTTTTTGTAAATTTATTTCCATCCCCCATTTTTCATATTCTTCTACTAATTTTCTAAACATATAAGTTACATATTCATTCGCAGCCATTATCACCTGGTCGTCTGCAAATAGTAGACTAAACGATGTTTCATCACCTATTTTCACACCCATGCTTCTGCACTTTCTTTTCCATTCTATTAGGGCTTTAACAAATGTATATCTTCAACAGGGTTGGAGATACACAGCAGCCTTGCCGTAATCCTTTATTTACTGGGAAGTTGTCTGATAGACATTTTCCCACTTTTACTTCACTGTTGTTATCTTTATAAAGATGTTTGACTGCATTTATGTATGTTGTTGATACTTCTTTTTCTTTCATTGCCCCCCATACTTCTTTTACTGGTACATTATCATAAGCCTTTTTGAGATGATTTAAAATTATGTGAAGTACTCTTCCTCGCTCAATTGTTTTTTCCATCAGTTGTTTGAGACAGAAAATATTGTCAATACACGATCTTCCTGATCAAAAACCACTTTGCTCTGATGTTTGCATTTCAGTTCTATTCTTTAGCACACGTCCATACAGTCTAACTAAAGATGAAGTCACACTCATCCCTCTATAATTAATACAATCTTCTTAATAATATTTTTTGTAAATTGAATTTATATACGTTAATTTCCATATTTCAGGTATTTTATCTCCTTTTAAAATGCCTTTGAATATTTCAGTAATTAATTCCAAACCTACAATAGGATAATGTTTAACCAGATCTATGGATATACCTCCAGATCCAGGTGCTTCATTATTTTTAATGTTTCTTAACACTTTCTTAACTCTTCCTAAGTCACATCTGGTGGGATCGAATTTACCTGCAGTGGTTCATAATTTATTCCCTGAAATTTAGCTCTATTTTCTATCAAAATATTTTCATAGTATTTTTGCCATTTTTCAGAACCAATTGGGTTGGGGGGATTAGTAAATGCCATTCTTGGGTTGTAATCAATTTCATGGAATGTAACATTTTCCATGCCTCTCTGGATTTGGTGTTACCAATGCACTTGTACAATCAGTCACATTTTTGTGCCCAGAATACATCTTTCGCTGTCATCTCTTATTTCTTGACCAAATATTTCATTCTGTTGTATTCTCTTCTGTCGTCTAAATCCTTTGTGGAAAGCCAATTAAAATATAACTTTTTCTTTTCTTTGACCAGGTTCTTTATATCTTCTGTCCACGACAAGACTTTTTGTTTATACTCACATTTTTCCTTCTCTCCCAAAGCTTCTTTAGCGGCTTCATCAGTGCATTTTTCTAAAAATTGGTATTTTTCTTCAGTATTTCCTATTGGGATGTACTATAATTTTTCTGCCATGCGCAATTTGCACAAAAATGCAATGGAATCGTCTTGAAGGCTCTCAATATTGCATTTCGGCCATATCTGACTCTCTATTTTTCCATCTATTGTACTTGGTTTTTTGTTTCCGTAACTTTTGAAGTACGGTTTAAACATAAGGTAAGCTTTTTCTTTTAGTACGTAGTGATCTGATCCACAGGAAGCACCTCTTTGAACCCGAACATCGCTCCTCTTTATTGATGACTGTTGTTTAGTAATTATGTAGTCAATTATTGATTGCAACTTTTTAGTGGGATGGGTTCTAGTGGATGTGAATTTATGTATTTCTTTATGTGGAAAATAGCAATTCAATATTTTAAGGTCATACACTTCACATATCTCTATAAGTCTTTCTCCGTTGTCATTTAATACATTTTCACCATATCGCCCCACAACATTATGCGCCATTCGTTTTCCTATTCTTCCATTAAAAACAGAGGAATAGTGTTATATAATGGAGTGTTTCTTTGCGACCTGAAAGAATTATAAGGGAGGTTGACCTCTGAAAACATCGAGCTTCTTTGGAACCAAAATAAATATTTGATTGAACTAAGTGTTTATGCGTCAGGGATAATCTGTTCGGAAGTTGTTTATTAAGAACTACTACACCCACTAGAGGAGAAATGAGGTACCACTCGGGCGACGAAGCAGGCGATTTGAATTTAGCTCAGAGGCTCCATTGTTAGTTCGTAACGTGTCACGAGAGGCCGTGATGGCACCAAATACTGACGGGTTTTGGATCTTGGAGACACTACAAAATCATTATGTTAATAATCTACTATGCAGAGACAGACGAGCCCCTAGTAACTCAAGAGGCAGCAAAACCTTTCCGGCGAGCTTTCTTGAGATTCGTAATTTTGATACCATAGTATATGCAAAATGCAGGGTGAACGTATTACATTTATCTACAGAAAAGGTAACTTAAACGAAACATGTTTGTTGATACTTAAATACGCATGCCATTCATTTTTATTTAGAAAGTTCGAACGTTTGTTTTGGTGAGTTTCAAATGCTCACAAATAGTCCTATTGAGATATTGGGAACCAAAGTTATGATTATGGAAATCAGGCAGTGTATTCTGTATGGTAATTATTTTATTCGGAGTCTCGGTGCGATTATATTCTTTCGGAATCCTAAAGATGCATAGAGGACAGATGAAGATTGCAGGTGTGATCCGCACATTGGCCCAAAAATGCATTAAATTAGTTAAAAAGTAGATTAAATTCGAGTGTGCTCCAACTCTCAAAATAAGATAATGAACCTGCGCATATGCATTACGTGACAAAATACATTTAGTGTATACGGAGGGTTTAAACTTTAAAGCGAAACATCTGTAAACTATCCATAATAGTGTTGTTGACTTATAACTGTTGGTTCTATAGATTTGCTGCGTTTCGAATATGCAAATGGAATAATGAAATGCACTCATGGCTTTTCTTCATAAAAACATTATTGCTGATGAAGAATATATTTCTTGTTCTAGTAGTTAATTAATAATTAATCAATTATAGTACTTGAGGTAATTATTTGCTAATTAATATTTCTTGATAATAGTCAAAATAATCATGTCATTCTTATGAAGAACATAGCTCTTCAAAAGGTCAAAATATTACACTACATAATAAAACAATTTCTCTGTTATTTCTGTGTTGGTAAATGGAGTGTCATTAATCAGAATGAATCTACCAAACCAGCAAGAAAGATTGAATATATCAAAGTCTCAAAGGGACATTTAGAGTGAAGAAAGCACTTAACTCTCTTGTACGACTCGAGATAGAAATCGATATATTGATTCGGTAAACAGATAAATAGGACTGATAGTAAAGGAACTCAATCAAAATACACTGTAAGAACAATGTAAGTCATGAAATATTCCAAATCCAGCGCTGGACGCTCTCTTCGCGCTAGAGGATTGATTTTCATAAAGTTCCATCTAAAATTAAAGCTTATTATTTAATAATTTTTAACCTATAAACACTTCTGTGAAAAAAGACCTTAATTATATCCGCAATATTGTTTGTGACGCAAAGCTAACAATTTTATTTGCAATATTCTTACTATGGATTGAATCATTCATGTGAAATTAAGGAAACATATTTTATGTTTTTTCTAGACATATGCATAATATAATTGTAAAATCATTTGTATTTGTATCCAATAATTTAAATCTATTTTTCGAAATAGCAATGGAAATTACCTGTCAAAATTTTATCTAGAATAAAATCTCAACTTTCAATATAAATTGTCAGTAATAAAGTGTCAATTCAAGGAAATAAAGAAACGACAGTACTACAAAAATAAAATTCGTTTTACGTCGGAATATCTAATATTTTTACAAATGTTCGGCAACATTTCTTATACGTTATTATTCTTTAAACTGATGGGAAAATAACATAAGGTGCTTGTAATGCAATTAACTAAAGGAAAGAGATAATTTTATACGTTTTTCGTCTATTAAAGGTAGTGTCTGCTAGTGTTTGTCCGTCGAGGGGAAATGACAATGATAAACATCATAGAACCGCAAATGCCTTTATTGTGGTTAGTCACAACCCCTCCTAAAATAAATAATTTATGAGGAACGGAAGAAAATGGAAAATACGATTGCTTGTGCACTAGTTCAATTCGTTATATCAGATGTTTCATCTGATGTAAACACAGAGTCCAATAAAATGACCAAGAACGCCATTGTACTTTGTCTTTGTTGATGTTTGAAACAAATGTCAAGATTCTATGTTGATAATGATGACGGTCAATAAAGTGCCAAGACACACAAAAACGATTTAATGTCTTATCGTACTACATGGTTCGTCTGTGCTAACAATAATTAGATAAGTCAAAGAAAATGATTGATTGTTCTAGTGATTCAAAGTGTAGTTAAATGAAGAAACGTTACGTCTAAACACACAATTAACAATATTATATAGAACGTGAACATAATTACTCATAAATTGATATCGGAAATTGCTAATGTGTTATGCTGGCATAGATCAGAACTTCGATAATTTATTTTCTATTATAACTAATCAATGTCTTCATTAAAATATAATGCAAATTCATGAACAAATATATAAAAGAACTGTTTATTTGAATGAAGATTTCTGACACAAATACTTTTCATTCGACTAATTATTGTACGTAAGGCAGTGAGGAAAGAAATATTGTATTTTTCATTCGATGACAAAACATACAATTGAGGTCAAAGTAAAGTTTTATTCTGGTAAGAAAACAATTATTCTGAAATAAAATGTAAGAGGATGTAATTGGATTATTTGTAGGCTGTAACTGTCTAATAGAATTTCTATTACTATTGTGATCCCATGAAAATAATGAAGGTTATTTATATTTCAAAAAATTGAATAATTCTTTATCACCGACATCTCTTTTGCCCTAGTTTGAATAACATTTCGACAAAAGTTCGTTTGTCTTTTTAAAGTTTTGGAAAGAAGCTTATTTCAATTCTAAAACATTGAATATAAATTTTATACAAATGTAAGTATAATTTTATTTTATTTTGTAAAGGAGTTGAAGTTACGTATAGCAAAAAACTTTCAACGTTGTGGATAGAATGATACACATATCTGAGTCATATTTGTATCATGATAATTTAATGAAAATTTTTCCAGTTGTTACGAAAAAAGGGCTTCTCTTGAAAAAATTACACAAGAATTTCAACCTAAGACTTGAAACTATTTATAAGTTACACCAATGCATGTGAATGTCACCCACATTCATCAAGTGAATGATCTCAGAAAATACGAAATTTGTTTTCATTTATTAAATATCAATAATAAAATTACAACTTACTTTAATGACAATGGGATTGATATAAGAAATACTATAAATACAAAATAAATCAAAAGAAAAAATGCCATGTTCTCCCAATATTACACCACAACTGTGTTGTTCCATGCCCCGCCACACACACCTGCCATACGCCTCGCCACATGCCCCCACATTTCAAAAAACTTTGATCTACTTCGGTCGATTTCCTGACATTTCTCGTTATATTCGCCAAACGCTAAAGAAGAGCGCATTTAAATGGAAAACCATCTTACTATATAACAATGGTTCTGAAACAGTCTTGAATACTTGAGAGCCAGCTTGAACTTGATTGCCAGATTGGGAGGAATTCCGCTTTTTGGGCCGGAAAACGGCGCTCTCTCGCGGAGCAAAAATTGACTTCGCGAAATACCGCTCAACAGTCGGAAATGCATCAAAACAAACTATGTCGGCGGGTTTTCAGATTCCGACGAAATTTTCAAAAAAACAACCAAAACCACGTCATCTATGATTTTGGTTATTTTAGTTTTTTTTACTTTAACCAGGAATTTTTACTAAACATTTATTACTTCGTTCAAATTTATTTGTCTAAATGGTGAAATGAGTCATTTTAGTTTTTAGACCTCTAGTATAGGGTATGTTGTAAATGTCATAGCTTCTTTGTTTTGCACAACATTAGTATATAATATCACATTGGCTGTACTTGAAGTTAATTTTAGAACACATCATTTAAAACTAGTCATCTTTCGGAAATATGGGGTCATTGCCTGCATATTGTTCCACTGGTTTCAAACCACCAAAACTCATGTTTGTACGTTTTACCAAGCAGCTGTATTGGAGGAAACACGGTTTAGAACCAGAAACACAAGAATCGGAAGAGGCTGCGACTTGTGGAAGTTGTCAGAATAATTGCGGATGTGAACCCAACTAATGAATCTTATCTTTAATTTATTAGTTACAGTCATCCCAAAACAATTTCAATTTGATATGACAATATGACAGATAAAATGATCTTATTTGAAAAGAATTTTTTCTCCCCTAAAACACTCTTCCCATTTGCTGTATTATTAATAATAGTCATAACATATTTTTAAATATTAATATGTAACTTATTACTACAAAAAGTATGTTTTTACATAAACTATTAATAAAATCTTCACGTACAAAAAAATGAAACTAATCAAGCTTGTTGTACAGTCACTATTTCAAAAAAACAACTTGAAATACAATTATGTTTAATGCGAATTAAAATATCCCGCTTCGAAAGTTAAATTTTTCTGATAAGAACAATAAGAATTGGGCGGATTTACAACATTTTAACGGTGAATCTGGGAACCGTAGGCCTAGATACGAAGCATCTGGAAACCCTAGGCCCTGGCACTTTCGTGGGCTGTCGCGGCAAGTACAGACAGACACAAAATTTTGTGAAAATGTATAGTTCCTCGAAAGGTTTGCAATGTTTGAAATTGTTATTTCCAATCTTCTGCGCTTCTTCTGCTGAATAGTCTTTCACGAGCTATCACGTCACAATACAATGGCAATACCTCAACAAGGTACTTTGAAATTCTTAAATAATTCTCCATATAGTGAGCACAAGGAGCAATATAACGCTTTACGAAATTTTACGTAAACAATAATTCTTCTTGAGGCTTCCGCGGCCGGAGTCAGTATTTACTAGGCTGCCCGGATGATTCTGCGACCTTTCTGACATTACGCCCTGAGGAAGGTCACAGAATGGCGACCGTAACGTCGGCACCTTCGCCATGGACGCGGCGTCACCCGGAAAGCCAAGTAAATAATATTTCTTCTTGTTTTAAAGGTAATGTGAATATTTCTACGATGATAAAAACAGAACTTCAGAATAATTGTAAGAAAGCTAAAAATAATTACATGAAAAACGTATTATAAATTAAACATGAAATGTAGTTTTCAGTGAATATTCTACCGAGGTAAGTTTAGCCGAAATTAATAAGTAAAATTCAACTCATTCACTTTATGAAACAATAATATGAATACTTGAGTTTACGTATAGATATGAATTTCTAAGTTTCTACTTAAAAATCCATGTTTAAAATAACTGTTTAAAACCGATTACACTGAGAATTTGGTTATATTTTTACAATTGAGATATGCAGTTTGCAAGTAAATTTGTTTTTAAATTTCTTTAAAGTATTATATCAAAATGTTTTTTCACATTTATCAGAATACTGGAATTAACAATAGTGCACAAGAATTATTAGAAATTAGCACATTCTTGACGCCGCACATTACGAGCACAGAGATGAACATTTCAAAATTCATTTATTTTGGTGAAATATTGTTCAATAATTCTCTAATTGTTGAATAATTAATCCATAATCGATCTGTAATGGTCAATTCATAATTTCTGTAATATTATTTTTAGTCTTTCTTGGCATTAAAATATGTTGAAGATGCAAGTGAAAATTATGCACTTTAGTTTATTACGTTCATTATTATGAACTATTAACACATGTCTCATGAAACCTGTGAATAATATTTAAACGGTGCAGTGAAAACTAGGAGAAAAAATGTGTAGTGACACTTTCACGGAAGATGTCAAATGTATTGATCTCACTAAAAATCCATTGGGAAATGCACAAGAAAAGAAAACGACGAATACAAACATCGTCCATTCTACTGTCAAAGTTTAAAAAGGAGCGCCGGAGGCAAAGTCATTTTGGAATAGAATGCCTCAAAAGCCAGTTCCCTGCTGTCCAACTTCCATCCATATCCAAAAGGACTTTTCTGCTGCTACAATCAGGGACTGTCGAATGTCGGTTGTAACGAAATTACTTGTTGTTTCCGTTTTCCACAGACAAGATGTCTGCAGACGGAAACGCGGTTGCGATTAATGGAGTTGATAAAGTCGCGATCATCTCATATTTATGTTCTCTGAAGGCAAAGAATAAGGTCATATTTCTCGGCTGGACACGTCCATAAATACTACAATCTATCTCAGACAATCGTGCCAAAGTCTGGAAAAGCTACCGTAGAAAGTACAAAAACAGAATATTGTGCTGAGTTCCAAAGTCTTATATCTTTTATTTTGGTGAAGAAGTAGTTAATAAAATTATGTAGAGTTGCAAAAAATCAAAATCGAGATATAGTCAGAAACATTAGTCTTGGGTATCTCTTGTATCGAAAAGTTCCGTTTTCTTCAGATGGTCTGTCCATCTGTCTAACTATACGTTCGTTGATCTGACCATTTCTCCATTTGTTATTCTCTTGACAACATTATAACCAACATTATAACTAGTACTTTTACCAAAATGCATATTCTGCAAAGAATCAAACTATTATTACAACTTCTTAAATTTAAAAGGGATCTATTAAGTCTTGGGGGCAGTAAAGTCTTTAGGATATTTTTAGAGTTTTCTTCACAATAGCTTCAATTTATTTTCTTTAATATTTTGGTCAAAAGAACAGTTATAAAATCGGCACAACGCCTATTTTATTAAAACTTCCAAATTTTCGAAAATTGCAAAAGTTTATTTTTTTTAGATCTCGACCTACTATTACAGAATTGAAGACACATATTTTATCTTCATTAAATCTATTATTAGAAATACATGTTTAAATAGTGACAAGTACAATTTTTTAAAATATGAATTGTTTTCTGGTAATTCTATGTAAAATAGTGACACTTTAAAAAATATCCAAGATTTTATCAAAGAAGCCTGGCATGTTTTCTCTATTATTCTTCAAATAGAGCCCAGTTTTCAATAACTTCATACTAAATGAAGTACAGAACAGTAAATGAAATAAATCATCTGTACCCACACAGGATAAAACAAATAAACTACTCCAAAATTGAAAAACTGTAATTCATTTGAACAATAAAACAAGAAGGCTATGGTATACCACTAGAAGCCCTGGATTTAAAATGTAACTGCATCTATTAACCTATATTACAAAAAAATCACTATTCTCACTCAAACAACAACAATATAACACCATGATACAAACACAAGTAGCAATACTGTGTGGCAATTTAAAAATAATATAGTAAACAAAAGTGCCATTCGTTCCCGTAAAAGACACCCGTATAGCACAGGGGAAAACTATCACTTTTAGAAAAAGCAGAAACCTTAGCAAATAACTTTGAAAATACATTGAAACCCCTTGACTCAACCCCCCACTCACAACACCGAACAATCACATAGCTAGCCTCATCTAAGTAAAATATACCCTTCAGAATCAAATTGACATGTATCCTTCAAGGAAATACAAAACATAATAAAAAGATACCCCCAAAAAGGACCCCAGAGCATGACAGAATAAATAACAAGATACTTAAAATCCTGCCAAACCAAGCCAAGCAATATTTATAACTCAGCATTAAGAACAGGTCACTTCCGTCACTAGACATATCACAAGCTTATTACAGTGTATGACATCAAGGTCTCGCGTACTAATTTAGAACCAATGGCGCGCCCAAATACTCGTACTAAACAAACATTATCAATAGGTGCGTCAAGCTGGAACAGACAAAGCAACACGTCGGAATAAAACATGTCGAATGATTTATTGCTAATTAATTGGCACAATTTGGAATAAATTGCCACGTACGGCATGTTCGAGGCAAAAACGGGTGTGAGCTGACTTGTACATTAAATTTGACTTCTTTATAGATTGTAGTGAAAAATTACTTCATTTAGGTTCCTTTTCTCTGTGTAATCCTGTCTGTTTGTAATTCAAGGTACAATCAGCCACAATTACCTCGGATGTTCGCGACTCTACTGGAATTATGATACATGCTGAAGGAGGAGGTAGAAAAAAGGGGAAATATCGAAAAAAATCTATATCTGTAAACAGTTATTCTGATGATCTGTGAAAAATCTCCGAGAGCTGGTCACACTTCTTCGAACTCACCGATGCGGGAGTTACTAACTCGCGCCATTCACCCAGTTTTTGAATGTGAATCACATCTTTCTTTCGGACGCAGTTAGGAGACGGGTGAGGGCTCCGTTCCCTCAGGGACTGATCATCCGGGGGTCCCTGGATTCGTCATGGCATTACACTCAGAGACAATTGAGGGGGGATTTGTTTCACGCGTGAGAGCAGCGTGTGACTGCTGCACCAACACGAAAAGAGGGTTGGTTTCAGCTTTATTATTGCGATAATTAAAGATGTTGTCATTGCCAACAATATTATTTAATGCAATAGCAGCTTTCGATGGCTTAGCCATCAAAAATGCCAAAGATATCACACCACAACACCTATATTTATTATTGCGTTCTGACGTACTCAGATGCCAGCCTGCAGATGTGCCGTTGTTCATCTAATAGGTGAGAGAGGAAGTCGATAGCCTATCATGAGGCCTGAAAATCGTTTGGTAGTAGATATTCGCAAAGCAGCCATTTAACGTTTTCTTTAATCTGTATTACTAATTTCCTACGCATATAGACATTGAGACAAAACTACCCACTCTGTGGTCATGAGATGTCAATGTTTCCATTACATACCCAGAATCTTTGGGAAAATTTGGAAACAATTAAACGTTCTATTTTCACGTATTCGATTACGTTATTCCACCTATTCTAATACTCAGCCCACTGTTCAGAAGTCTCATATTCAGTGAATCAGTGCTTGCAGCGCAGATGCCGTCATGCAACAGCAAGGTTTCGAAACAGAGCCAACCTCTATTAAATATTTGCTTTTCATACGTTGTGTAACGGAAACGCACCTTTTTTATATTTATTGTATGTAAATAACTGTTGTACTGTGTAAATACTGTACAATGTTAGTACAGTATTACTGAATTCTGTTTTTGATAAAGTATTTAGTTTATTGCAGAATTATACGCGAGCATTTACTATTTTTTGTCATTGACCATTGTACGAGCTATTGTTTGGAAAACCATTTTGTGTGACTTCATTCAGCAGCACTTTTGCTGCTATAGACCACAAGCAAATTACAATGTTGGCACCACTCAATTTAAAAGACAGCACTACAAGTCAAAGTTCGAATACACCAGAAAAGGTCACCAATGTCAGACCCACTACCTTGGGCATATTCGACTGTGAATAGCAAAAGAACAGCACAGATCAATACCATTAAAAGGAAAGTGAAAACTCGCTGAAGACGTTGACTGGAACAGATTGAAACTCGACAAACCTGGCGGCGTCCTCTGCAAGCGAGTTGACTCTGAACGCGCCCTTACCTGAAAAAGAAGAGAAAAGCACAAGGTCATCAAAAGTGAAACAGGATCTCAGATTGGCGCAGTGCCGTTTGCTCTTTCGATAGACCCTCGACAGAAAGCTCTCATTTATTAAAGCGAAAAGCGAACGCGTTCCCGTTGCATTCAGCGTGTGTTGCTTGCTTCGAGAGGAAGAAAAAAAAAGGTGGATGCGAAATGGTCTGGCACAAATCCTGCGATCGGCTGAAACAGCAGAAGAACATTTATCACCAGTTTTAAATGCACGCGAAAGCAAGAAACTCTAGCTAAACTGTAGGATTTACAATGCCGTTGACCAGGAAGTAACATAGACTCCATTACAAAGTAAACGACAGCTTTTGTTTGAGTAATATAAATTTATTATGTACTCTTGTTACTTTAGATTGCTCAGTTCGATACTCACAAAGCCAATGGCATTGTGAACAAAAGTAGAAACACATAACAAATTATAATTTACAGACATTTGAAATAGTTCAATGTTAACTAATAATAATTTGTCCTTTCACGCAATACTTGAAACAATATGTTGTAATGTTCTACACAGCAGTCCAACACACGTGTCACATCGTAATTGGTTATGAACTGACCCCACGCTTCTTACGCGAATCCTTAAAAATCTGTCATTCATGTTACCCAGACCACCAAATTGGTGTATGCAATTGGGAGCCAACGTGGGGAACCGCGGTGACTAAGAGCGTGTACCGACTCAGCCTGGGTCTGAAGGGGTGCGGGTTCGAGTCTCGCCTTTATCATGTTTTTGTTTTGTTATTTAAGATCGGATCGACATTGACTTTATTAGCGACCACTATTGTATTGAACGGTATGTTAAGTGTGAAGATGACATGATATGGTGATGATAAGGGATGAAAGGACAAACGCAAATACAAACATGCTGGAAGAAGAACTCGAACCCGCCATCCTTCGGTCCGCGATCGCTACGGTACTACTGCCTTAACGATCTCGGCCCCCCGGACCGGCTTGGACATGGTTGTTTCTCCCTGAGTCTCATGAATGTGTTTGGCAGAGGGCCTGGCGTTCTGCTTGATCTCAGATTAGGGGAGCCCACAAGTGTGTAGGTGTGCAGAGTAGGGTCGAAATTGCGGCCCATCGAGACGTTAAATGTAACCGGTGGTCGGCTGCATAAAATCATGAGGAAAAAATGCAAGATTTCAACAAACGTAATATATTTTGATAAAATCTATAAAACCATTTTGATAAACACTGCATCGTTTACGCGACTCTGACAATTCGTCGCGGTGTTGCCATTACTACGCATATGGCACTACCTACATGACAGATAAATGGAATCTGAAAACATTATCTCTTACCGATATGTGATCACACGTCTTTGTTATAATGTTCATTACCTTCCGCACGGTTGAACCTTATCGCCTCCGTGACCCCATGTGAGTCAGTTGAGCGGTAACGCTGAACTCTGGCTGGGAAAAAGTGAACAAATCCCTGTATGCTGATTGATTCAGAGCAGGTCACATGAGGTAGCACAGCACGTGGCGAGGGAACTGTCAGAGTAGTTTATACGCTGCCGGTTCTGTAGTGTAAATGTTTTCCTATGACTTATAAATTTATATCAAACATGATTTTCAAGTGGATTATCGATTAACTATATTATTTTTTAAATTTTGAATTGTTCGAATCAATTGAAATATGAGTGATATATTGTTAAGGATAACTTCTTCAATCTTAACAAATAGACCATACGAAATTTGAAGGCCAAGAGATGGGATGAGTGAAAAAAGGTTTAGAAATGTGTAATTCCAAATTATAGCAGAAGAAAGTTACACGAAATCCATCGACTCGTCAGAGCAAATCTCATTATAGATAGCTCAAAAAGTAACACAAATCTACTCGGAACTAACTATAAGTTTATCTTTGATAAATCAAAATTGTTTTCAAGTTGTCACTTAATAGCTATAAATAGTTAACACGTGGGTTTTATTGGTACTTGATAATGGGTTAACGTATCATCTTTGGTAACTACACCATGGTTGCAAAATATCAGACCTTTTTAATAATTTTATTGAAGCTAAGAGCGAATTGTCTTTTTCATAAAAAATAATTTCTTAAATGCAAAACCAATACTTAGAAAGCAACATCAAAACAATTATATCTACAAGTCCACCAAACTTTCCGTTTCAGAAGTGAGGAATTCGGGCAGAGAGAGTCGGTAATCGATCACCTCACAATAACTATTTCACTAAGTAAATGAGCTGAGATCGATTTTCAGAAACATTATGACTTATAACTTAAGTTTTTTCTTACTTATGTTTTTTTTACGTATGATTTTTCTTACTTACGGCGCGTGACTTAATTTTTTTAATTATTTTTTTGGGGGTGGGGGTTGCTGCTCCTGCTACTTCATTACATTTTTTCAAGTACCGATTTTCAAGACGTTACAATAGAGCGGTAACGATCTTACCGAATAGACAATATTCTGTGGTCTTCGAGAGTAAGTTGGCAGATGAAATGAATAGGTGTAGGAACATACCAACGTAAGCCGCAAAATCATATTTCACAGATGATGACGAAACGCTGTGTCAGCAAAGCGAGTCAATCTGTTCGAGGACTGCATAATCACGCGACCGACACGCCCATACTCTTCGAATAGCTGCCTTCGGAAAGAAGGATGCGACACCCAAGATAATTGTTTTACAGAAACGTCCAAACATCTGTTTATAAAAGCCGATGTTTTTTAACATCAATGTTTTGTTTGTGAATGAGAAAGTTCCATAGTCACAATGTTGTAAATGTTGAACTATGATATAATTGATGTCAAGTTCATGTGTTTGAAGAACGAAAACGCTGATGTGCTACTTCTACCGTGCAGATTATTTCTCGCACGAGAACTGATCCAATGTCCCCAGATTTCCTCGTGTTTCGCACGTAGGGAGGCGGTCAACACTTGCATGGTGTGCGTAGGGCCTTCCCTTCTTCCCGTATGATTCTACGGCCCAATGAGAAAGCTCTGATAGTCCAGGAAGCTCATTCACTCACATAGTCGACTTCTAATCTGGAAAGCTAGATACCGGACAACTATGTTACCTCCATCTAAGCGCCAGAGTTACAACTTTTCGGTATTAGTTACTATAATAAAATATTCAAATTGAGGCTAATGCCTACCGTTTTGTAAACACACATATAAGTGAAAATGAGTGGACCCAAAGACTTGCTTTCATCTGTTGATATGGGTTATAAAATGTTCTTTTCATGTTTTATAATTATTTACCTTCTATTATTTAGTGCTATCAAAATGTTTCAATGATGAAGTGATACCGTATCTGTATTTATAACCTGACAATAACTACGTACAAATCTTTGCATGATAATATTCGACATTCCACCATTGGGGAAAATGTCCAATCTATAAAATGTTTGTGGACCTCTCGTCAAACCTTCCCTTCAGCAACTCGCATTCTTGCAGCATTTCTTTTCTATAAAATTCAACTTCCTGGCAGCGCGGTGCGTCTGTTGAAATACAGCGCGCGCAGTCGACCGCGGCGGCCTCTCGCGGGCCTGCCCGCCGCCGCCGCCGCCGCCTCCGCCGCCGATAAGAGAGCCCGGAAAGCAATGAATAACGCAACGGGGCGAGCGCGACGCGGTCAGCAGAGAGAGAGAGAGAGAGAGAGAGACGCAGGATGCAGAGGATGAGCACTGAACGTGCCGAGCGCTGCGGTGCCGCCGACGCCCAACGGATTTCTGGGCGCGCGCCCAAGACAAACAAGCATCGGCACAGCGCAATCGTGATGTGCGTCCGCACAATCCATTGGTCGCAGGCGACAAAAGAACGTGCGAGGCGCGGCGACTTGGTGAGTGGGGGGGGGGGTTTCCATGCACTTGGAGAGCGATGTCGTTGGGGGTGTTGCCAACCTCTGTATGTAATCGGTAAAGGATTCTGAGCAGTTATTTATATCTCATTATATAAGTGTACTTCGAATTAAAGTAACAGGAAATTTTCCTGAATCAAACTATGTGGAACTAAGATTTTTCCAACGAAATAGGAATCTGCGGCACCGCTTAAATGGGAGTTTCGCGATAGGCAGAGAGCAAACATCAGGTGCAATTTTTCTATTTACGAAGAAGAAATCTTTGCTTCGCATGTCAGAACATTTAGTTACATGACTATAAAATATCACTTGCAGCACTTGTTGCTCACACGCACGTGCTGCATAACTCCATTGGAAGCCGAGCAGGAAAGATATGACAGCAAGTGAAGACGGTACAAGAGATACGATATAGGAAGTGATCTAAATACTCTGCAGATGGGTTGTATTCTAAAGAACGATGTACTGGACTATTGTCAACCTCCGCCGCATAATTCTGGAATGATTGCGGAAGAATTAATTTGTATATACCCGCATTTTGTAAAAGTATTCAACGCATAGTGAAAACTGCTTTAAGTGGTGACAAACGTTTTCGGAAAAGATTGGTAGTTGTGAAAGCTCGCCGCTTAATAAACGTTTAGAGGGCATGAAAGCGGACGTTTTATCGACATTTTCTATTTGTAATGAAAACGCTGCACTAGTTGACACCTTCGTAATTACGAACTTACAGCATGCCGAAAGTTTGTTGTACTGCTGCGCACGTCTCGTGCATGGTTTTACGTTTGTCGCCAGCACCTAAAGATGCACACGATGGCGCAAAAATACGTTGAAGGTAACAGGTAGAAGCTGCATTAAAGAGAGATGTGACGGAAAAGTTGCTGACCTTCACTGGGCAATTACACAAAGAATTCGGAAGAATTTATTTGATACTTCAATTTGAAAATGTATTTACGATCGTTCTGTATTAGTATGTGATTTCATTAATTGCTGTTATTCAGTGCGAAGGGGATAGTTGTAAATAGTTTTTGGGGTTCGAAAACAAAACTCTCTTCTGTTTTTATCCAACATTGCATTTCAACATTAAATTCTAAAAATTAGCTTCCAAATCTGTTTTTTTTAAATCCGGTCCTTAACTTCCTTTCTGTGTAAAATTACTATCATGCACATATTATCAACATGGAATCGCGTTTTCCATATTAAAGGGCAGAATTGAAATAGTTATCTGAAATTTTGTGAAATGTTCAAGCAAACTATATCCTCAATAACTGGCCTAAGCTAGCGAAAACGGAGAATACATTACATTGCTAATTTTTAGTTCAAGATCTTTTAAGGAGACACGAAAGAATGATATTTTAAGATAACATCTGCTGATGCTACAACATCGACCTTTGTTTAATAATAGTTAGGAAAATTACTCAACAGAAATTATAATAGAGTGTAATTCTAGAATTCATTTCATGAAAAACTAAGATAAATGTTTCTATAAGGAATTAATGTAAAATGAAAACAAGAACATTAATATCTGAATTGCAGGGAAAATCATTTTAATTTATCTTCAATTAATTTTAATTAATAGTGATCAAGATAAATAAACAACACTGCAATAGCGGAAAAAAGCACGAAAAAGTACAGTTCAGAAATAAAGAAGAGAAAACAGAATCACCCAAAGGATAGGAAAGCATAGCTTATAGAAAATTTGGAAGCTGAAGTTGGCAAAGCGACACATGGGGCCTCTGTAAGGGCGACAAAGAGGGACGTAATAAATAAAATATCATCAATTTTCCGGAAAGACGTTTCTCTTGAAAAGGGAGGACGTTGAGAGGAAAAAGGCAACTTGTCGACAGCCAGAATCGGTAATCTTGGCATACTTTCACTACAACAATGTTCCCCCTCCAATCTCCTTCCTCGCATACAGCTTTGTGAGGTAAATGACTCCAATTTGATGAATAAAGAACGGCATCTGGTTGAATGGAGCTTTTAGATGAATTACTTCTTATTGTATACAAGTTAACAAGAAGTTGAATATGTTAAAACGTCTTTCCAATTCTAAGATCATAATTCACATTATAAAATGAACGTGTTCCTTGTATTTCAATTTTACTCAGTCTGCAGCTGAATGCATGGTTAGCAGGCTGTACATTTAATCTTGAAGACTAGAGACCAATTTTGGGCGAGAAACATGCTTTTCGTAAGTAAAGAAATTCATCAGTATCAAACTTTCAGCGTCATTAAGTATGCCAGCAAATTGATCTGATAATTCCTTAATCAATATATTAGATGTAAATCCACATAGTTTGGGAACGACGCAAGTAAAGTCGCGCCATTGGCAATTAAACGAGCGGGTGCTACTCGTATCAGCACAAAAACTGTTGCACCTTGAAAATATATATTTTTAGTGTTTACAAAGTCCTGAATTTGTATGAAAAATTTGAGTATTGCATAAGATACTACGAATATCTATGTTTATTCCACCTTTCCATCGATCTGTATATTATATATACATGTACCTCTAAATACACAGGAACTTTATTTAATCTCGCAACCCATGTCTAAGTGTGTTTATATATCAGAATTAAACACTTAATTGAGTTCATTATGCTGCGCAATCAGACTTCTTTGAAATTCGGCCAGCCTTCATGCCGCTTGTTGTGTGGAGTTTGCAAATGTACATTTCCGCCTGAGATTTGGCTTACTATTCTTGGGAAACACGCCATGTAGAACCCAGACCTTTAGATTGCAAAATAAAATTATTTGAATAATAAAAAATGCCATTCACGTGATCCCTGCCAGATTCTTTTCATTGAACTTGGAATCTTACCATTTCTCTGCTTTTTCATTTACGAATATGTAATATTTGACAAAACTGACTTACTTAACGATGCATACTTAATATTTTCATGCAACAGTAATATTTATACAAGTAATTACAACATACGTAGAAATCACGTTCATCATGTGTCAGTATCAAAAGCTCACTTCCAGAAGTCCACATAAAATACATGAGTATTACTTAACAACGCATTTCCAGATGACATTAAACAATGAGTCAATACACAAATTTAAGTTTAAAAAAAATCTTCAGCATAACTGTTTCTATGTAATTAGAGACTATACTGATCATCCAAAAATGTTTATTTTAACCAAACAATGATACATAATGAATTAATTTACATTTGTGTGGTATAATTTTTAAAAAAACTTAAATGCTTGAAACAAATATTATACTCAGTTCCCGGATCAATGACCCCATCTCGATCAGGATTTTGTCCAGTTACCCTGATATATTGAGCAAATGATGAGATGGCCTCTTGTTTTGCTTCTGGACATAAATGTAACTTCACTATGCGCACGTTTGAACTCGCCTTATGCTTGTAGTGGTAAGAGTTTAACTAAGAGAAGCTATTTTGCTAGCAAAGCAGAAAAATCAAATCTGAAGTTTGTTTATCATTGTAAACAAGTTTTATATAACTCGAGAACAAAAATGTATAATTTTTTTAATGTTGCTAATTTCGCACTTTTTAGCATTTGATTTTTATTTATTTTGCTCATTTTCTTAAAAAACTCTTACTCATATTTCAACTGTTTACAGATAAAATGAAAATGCTAGTTAAAATGTTATATTTAAAATGATGGAATGGGATTTTGAAACCCAAGCTTTCACGTCACATACAGTTTTACTGTTTTTATTCACTAAATAAATCTAAGAAAGAAGATTTGATCTTGTAGTAAACTTCCACCACTGTATCTGCGTATTAAGTTATGACCGCAGTGGCCGGCACGCCACTACGTCGGGGGAGGAGGTGAGCGTTAGACAAAAAGCTTCAGCAACTTCCTGCTTTTCGTATTTTGATCATTGAGGACTCACGACGGACAGGAATGCGGCGCACTGACCACAATCCTTTGAGTCTGACCAAGCCAAGGCAGGGTGGGCTGGGATAGAGTGAGCTGGGCAGTAGCGTGCAAACAAACCTGTTTCTGGGATTCTCTCTAGTACTTTTTCGCAACAAACCTGAGACATTGAAGTTGTGCAGGGAAGTTATTATAGAATGAAAGCCTGCTCAGAGACAAACAGAACTATCTCATGAAAATCGTTGCATTATTATTATTATTATTATTATTATTATTATTATTATTATTATTATTATTATTATTATTATCATTATCAGATACTCTCAATTCCAGCGCAACTATTACCTTTGGGCTAACACTTTGCTTGTATAAACAGGGGCGTGGATCATGAAATGCTATTCTGAAACACCTACAAAAGAAACGTCGTTTTACAACTGAAAATTTGTGTAGGTTAGATATTAGTACTGATAAGCCTAAAAGGCTGCGAATGAATTTGTTGTAAATAAAAAAAAATTACTTCACTGAAAAAATACTAACAAGTTATCGTGTTGAATAATATCACAATTTTAGATAATTAATTAATTTGCTCATTTAATTCAACTATACAGATTAATACTGACTGTTATTTCCCTTTAAGTAAATAATTCTTGTCAATAATCTAAAGACGTGAATAAATTTCATTGACTCAAAAAACACCATATTAAATTTACACTCGCGTAATACCACAGAGGAAACAAAACCATGACTAAGTTGGTCGGTGTATTGATATTTACGATACATCTTCCCCTCATCAAATATTTTCTATTCGGCTCCGCGCGCAAAAACTAAAATAATCTCGTTTCCTACCGAATAATTCAAGCGCAAAGAAAACACATTTCTTCTTGTGACATCCTCCTCCGACGCGGGAAGTCTTGGCCCCAGTGCCACGAGGAACTTCATCGAGGGCGCAGCCTCACCCGGCAAGATATTCGGTCCGACCTCCGGGACAAAACACAAGTCTCATATCATGATATCTTCGGGGATCCTCCCGTCTCCTAACTTTGATTGGTTCTCCTTCACAGCGGCGCGACGCGGAAGCAGCGGGGGGAGAGGGGTAAGAGCCAGCAGGAGGGAGGCCCGCCTGGCGCTATTATCTCCCTTGTCTTCAATTCTTCCCGGCCCCGCTCGCCTTTGCTGGGTGATAGAAGCCTGGCGCTCCCAAGCGGCAGAGACGCAGGGCAGGGGAAAGGGGCCGCGGTGGAGACCGTGGCTGGGTGGGTGACGTGAGCAATGGCCAGGCGATGGCGGAAGTGGTAGCAGGAATCAAGCGCGAGCGGGGAAGCAGGCGGGAGATGGGAAGGAGGCGGGAGTGGAGCAGGCGGGATTGGAGCAGGCGGGAGCGGGGAAGCAGGCGGAGCGGGGAAGAGGCGGGAGCTGGGAGCACGCGGGAGCGGGGAAGCAGGCGGGAGGCGGGGGAGCCGGCGGGAGGCGGGGGATGCAGGCGGGAGCGGGGAAGAGGCGGGAGCTGGGAGCGGCGGACGGGCGGCGGAGCGGGGAGGAATGCAGGCGGGAGCGGGGAAGCAGGCGGGGAGGGGAAGCAGGCGGGGACGGGGGAAGCAGGCGGGAGCTGGGGAGCAGCGCGGAGAGGCTGACAGGCCGGGCAGCGGGGAAGCAGGCGGGAGTGGAGCAGGCCGGAGCGGGGAAGCAGGAGTGGAGAGGGGAGGGTGGCGTGGACAGGAGCGAAGGTTGCAGGCGGAGTTGAGGCGAGAGTAGATACGAGGGAGAAGACGGGGATGGAAGAGGGGGTGGAAGAGGGGGACGAAAGTGGTGTTGCAGGAGCGGGAATGCGGTTGGAAGGGGCGCAGGCGGGTTGAGGCAGGGCGGGAGCGGTTGCGGAGGTGAAGGATACAGTACGGGGAATAACATGGCGGAGGTAGAAGAAAGAGATATGGGGGTTTCTGGGGAGTAAGAGACGAGGGCGGCAGGGCAGGGGGCAGCGGACACAGTCGTGGAGACGGCAGCGGAGGTGGCCCAGGCAGCGACGATGATGAGGTCGGAGGGGGCGGTGGCAGAGGGAGGCGGAGGGCTCCTTTTCTTTCGTCTTTTTGGAGCGAACGGGCTTCTTCATCAGACTCGTTCTCGGTCCCTCGTCTTATTCACAGCTGCGCTGTAGTAAGGAAGTGACCGAGAAGTTCCTCCCGCAGGAATTATTCTTTTCTTCATAGAAGTGAAGAGAACGCTGCCTGTAAGGTTTTAACTTCCCTCGAATGGTTTCATGCGAAGCTCTGAACGGCGTACGGTCCTGTTCTGGATCGTTTGTACGCGCTCTTAGCGGTAGTTAATGAGAGAAAAGTTAGCTTCTGTGATAGTTTAAATATTTGTCCCATAGCTTTATGAAAAAGACAATTAGTTTTTTCACTAATAACTCATTACCATTTTCTGATATAGAAGTATATTTGGTTTACAAATTCTTTTAATACAGGTGTTATATGAATAATACTCAATATTTTTAGCTATGGGGTTAATATTATCTTTAATTTCAATAGCCAATTCTATTTCAGATCGGTTCTGTTATAATAGAATAGAAGGAGAAAATTTAATGATTAAATCTAAACAAAACATTCTATCACCAAAAGTGTTAATTTGATTCACAAACATAATTGCAACATAATTATGTTATAAATTTCATCACAATTCTTTTTCTCTATGGAAATTTTAAGAGGGAGATATTTCTCTATGTTCTTCTATCTGTATCATATATTTTTCGCTAGATATTAAACTGGTGGTGCTAAAAAAGCACATATTGTCTCGCCATTAGTAATGGTAGTGTAAAACTTAATATACACCAATTTCTCTTATATTTATTTTTTTGTAAATCTCATTTGCATTCATGGTGTATCTTGGTGCAAAAAATAAGCAGAACGTGAGAAATTAAAATAAATAAAAATTAATAAAAGTACGATACTGATAGCGTTGGCAAAAAATAGATAAAAAATAATAGTAATTATAAAACATTATTATATGGCAATATTCTACATGGACATACAAGAAGTCGTTTTTATTACCGCGAATGAATAGTAGCCGTAATTATCTCCATTTTGTTATTTGTGCGGCGTTACAACAGTAGGTAACAAGCAACAATGACCACTCATCTATGCGTTTTTACATTAAACGCAATTAAAGGACGTAATTTAAAATGAAGTAACATAAATATAATATAAATAAAAGTATGAAAAAGAAATATGAAATAATATATACGTTTTAACTTACGTAGCATCCAACTGTGCAAATTATGAGCGGGCTATTTGAATGTTAGCAATATTTATTTCAAATATCTTTTAAATAATTTTTAAAAGTTTCATTTGTATACGTATAACAAAAGCTTCAATGCAAGAAACGAACAAAGAAATATAAAATGTGAGAAAATAAAACATTCTAACTTAGGTAGTATCCAACTGCTTCAAAACATCTGCAAAACTACGATAAAAGAAAGAAGTATTTTCACAGCGAGCCACCAAATTTGACGTACAATTACTCCAAAAATACTGATATTTACAAAAATTCAACATGATCTCATTTGAATATCTGCTTTTGATAAACACATTTCATTAAGGGAAAATATCTATGTAGCACGATTTCAAGACAAATGAAATATTAAAAATACATCATTTTTGCCATTTCTGCCACTAAAAAATTCAAAATGCTAACTACAATAAGTTAAGACTTTCACCCAAACAAGATCGGCTCAAGCCAACCACGTTTACCCAACCAAGGTCGACTCTTCATGCTAGCAATGCGGAAACGTTGTATTAAGACTATACATGAACCTCCACAGCGTGTGCATTAGAATTATACACAGGGCCTTGCCTGGCGAGCAATTTGTGTCAATTTGATTCAAAGGGCAGTCCAATGGTTAAGAGTGGCTGTTCGATCCTCAGTTGCAGTCAGAACAGGCGCTGCCTGAAGTCAAACTAGGTGATTTCCTTGGGCGCATTTTTATTATATTTTCAAATAAGTATTATTTATTTTTTTATTTCGTCTTATTGATACTGATCAATAATTATGTAAGTTATTCTATTATTTTGTATGAAGAATGCTTTGGTATGCATAATTTATTATTGTTGCAGTAACTATCGAACTAATTTCGGTTTATCGTTAGTGCCATTATATTGATATTGTGAACAATATTTGTACATAATTTTTCTGAATCAAGTATTTATTTTGTGCAAAGGTGGGCGCATTATTCTTACAGTATATTGGGGGGAGAGGGGCGCAAACATATAATTTTGCGTGAGGAGCAAAATAACCTAGCGACAGTCCAGGTTGCAGAATGTCGCCATAACAGTTTAAGAAAGACATAAAACCCGTCCTCCCTTTTCCTTTTCGCACAACCGCGAAACGTCCACTCTCCTGGTCTCCGTCGACCCATCTACCCCGGAAGACCACCCCATCCCCCACCAGCACCGCCACGCCTGCAGCCGAAATTAATTGGCGGCGCGAGTATAAGCCCTGGGATTATCCTCGGCAGCGACGCACCGCCACACACCGACAGCACACACGCGTAATACGCGGGCGGCCCGCGCGTTTCTCCGCACGCGACGGCCCCGCGCGTGCCGTTCCAGCGCACTGCACGCGCGTGCTCACGCTGTGCTCGCTCACTCGCTCGCTCGCGCGCGCGCACAGCACGCCCCGCCCAGCGGACAAACACACAGTCCCGCGGCGACAAAGGCTGTGCGCCGTTGGCGGCGCTGTTGTCGCGTGTGCGCACGCGCCGCTTTCGGGGACAATACGAATCCCCCCCCCGCCGCCCCTCCCGCCGCGCTCCGCCGCCGTTAGCCACCGAAAAGCTCATTAATTCGTAATCACAATTCACCTGATTGAAAACAATAGGACGTTTGAGTATATAAAACGGAGCGTTCCAGGGCTCCGGACGCTATTGCGGCTTTTCCGGGCGAGGGTGAGGCACAGTAGGCCACAATGACGATATTGAGAGCCTAATTTTTTATATTAGATTAGATTGATTATTAATTCTACAAATAAGTCTGGTAACATGGTAGCAGAATATCCTAACTTTTTATGCATTAAGCTTGCAATGACGAGCATTAAATTATAAGAGGTTAGATAATGAAAAAACAATTAATAATGAATTGTAAATAATTTTACAGCTCAAACCTTTCTCTATTTCACTTTACTACACTGCACAACACTTAACTGTTATGCATTTCTTCAGCATTCATTTCCCTCCACTTCATAACACAACACTTCACTGCGTTGTCCCGCATAAATAGCAATAATATAATAATAACAATACTACTACATCTGCTACTATTAATAACAATTAAACAACCTAATAGGAAATACTACTAATTTAATGGTAGAAGCGTATCAATAATACTTCTATATAATATATACATTAATTGCTAGAAAATTAATTTACTTTAAAATTTGCTCCAGCTTTGAGAAAAGGGTTGAAAGGTGGTTGCAGAGAAACTCTTCCAGTCTCAAATAGTTCGATTTTTGAATGGAAATTTTCCAATTTATATATTTATATATTTATATATTTATATATTTATATATTTATATATTTATATATTTATATATTTGTATATTTAATTTATTTTATTTTCTGCATGCTGCTTGTAGCTCGTTCAGGCCCTGTGTGCGGCGTGAGCGCGGGCGCTGGCGGGCCGCTCGTGTTTGTTAATTATGCCGAGAGCAATTAATTCGGTCGACCCGTTTGCCTGCGGGGAGGCGTGCGTGCGCACGCGCGACGCAGCTCCGCTGGGAAGGTAGCCAGCGCGCGCGGTGGCCACGCGAGGAGTCTGCGCGGGGGGGGGGGGTGCCAGCACGTGGAGGAATGCTCAATTACGAATACGATCCCTTGAATAAAGGTTATTGGGATCCGATGCCCTATCGATGGAAGTTGGGCTTACACACGGGTGAGGTCGTTGGTACAGAAGGGCCTCTTGATTTGGATAGTTGGTTTAATGGATTGACATTCTTGTAATAGTGGCTCCCGGAATCAATTTAAACAGACAGACATCAAAGCTGTTATTCTGATATTCTTATGTAATGGCCAATATTTGATCATCTTGTATGGTCCATTCATGTTTTAAACATTTGTTTGTTAGTTTTTTTTACTATCTCGAAGACTGCTGATGGTATACTGAAATTTAGGGAATGGTACAGGAGAAATTTACGGAAAAACTCGTTTTTTTAACAGGGCAACACTTGTGTCAATTCGATATAAAACAGTCGGTTTTGTTTAATTCTATGCACAGTAAGTTCTTTATTTGAGACTGTCTGGAAAGTAGCTCATTTTTGTATTATTTAGCAGCAAAAAGGTTGTTCATTACAGAACGATTCTGATCAAAGCGTTCTTGAATTCTTTTTCCTTCACTTCACTTGTCACCAAATTATCAGCTTGTAGATGCTGAAGGACCAAGAAACCTTGCATTATATTACATTTTAGTGACTTAGTGATGTTATAGATCTCCTTTGTCAACGCATACAGATCTTTTACTTGTGGTAGAAGCTACGTCCGCATAGAACTAAGAGACAAGCTAGTATACATTACTAGTACACACCAGGAAGGCATAATGGAACATGACGGGACGGACAACAAAAAACAAAGAAACCAAAAGCAGAGGACGCACACTTGGTAACTTGGAGTTATAGTCCGACTTTCGTAAACTCAAAATTAAATAATTTCCACTTAAGTTTCATTTCTACTAAGTAATAAAATTTGAATTTACAACATTATACAACTAATAAATATAAATAATGGCTTCTTTAATCTCAACCACTTTTAAAAAATACTCGTGCCGTTTTCTTTTTTAAATGGACTTGTGCAAGGAGACAAATATATATTTTCATACAAAATACATTACAAAGGTAAGTCTGTTTTTCAGTTTAGTGATACGTTGTTTATTATCTCGCATTTTGGAATTTTTATATTAAACAAACAAATTAAATTAAGACTGTTGGGGGCCTTGTATGATTGAAAATTAGAAGATATTGACGGCACATACTATTGTTAAATAATGATTAAGCTGTTAAAAGAATTAATTGTCCCGGCCGAGTACCAAACTCGGATCTCTCTGTCCACGCAATGATCAATTTCGGGCAGGGGCAGTAAATTATTTGAACGGCTTTAACATCATTGAAAACCATCTACAATTAGCTAAGAAAATTAACTATTCAGTCGTAATAGAGACAGGCAATTGCAAGGTCGCAAAGGTTTGGCTACATAATTGTTGAAGCTAATCACGGCAAACTGGGGGACGGGGAAATATACACTCATATTAGGGAGGCAAGGTTTCCCTACTCTCCAAGGTACAATTGGTTCCTAGTAAAATATTGTTTTACGCAATTTTAGGGGTATAGCAAAGTAAGTTCTTGTTCCTCCTATCTATCTACTCCATTCCTCGCGACTCAACTTGAATTCTTGCAATGAACAGCTAATTTTCGCTTCTTGATCTCGTACTCAGTATTGATATTAAAAGATGAGAAATATAGAACTGCACGTAAATCATGAATTTGAACGCCATTGTAGTCCATGATTGATACCGTAAGGGACACACGTGCGCATAAAACACTGCTTATGACATCATCATTGTGACTTATGTTTCTGTAAATAAAAAGTCATTTTGTAATCAGTCAACAATTACTTAGAAAGTTGGACAATTGGCTTGTTCAGTTTACTGTGTACTGTTTTCTAATTAATTTCATATTATCTGTAAAGTGGGCTACCTCAAAGTTATAAGATTTACACAAATAAGCATTTTGGAACTCTATTGGGAAGAATTTCACTCATGGAATAGTCGTATGAAATACCACTCGTGCTTCGAAAATTCTCAGGTATATCACCTCCACGTTAATTTAACGTTAATTTCTGTACTCTTATAGTGACTTGCAATCATCCTGTTTAGATACGAACCCTGACGTCTTACGCCAATGACATAAATTGGTAGCATCTCAGGAAGAAAACATAAACTGCACAGATTGAATTATATAAAGCGAAGAAATCTTTAATATAAACCAGTGAAAGTTGCAGTGAAAATTCGATTGAGTGGAGTTTTTTTTATGTTAGAAACAAGAAAACAATACGCACAGATATTAAAGTATAAATCAAAATATAACATCTATACACAATTGATATGCGTTTTTCTGACTCATATTGTTGAACTTGTCTGTATTTAGGTACTTGAAAGTTTTTAAATTAGGAGTTATTGATTTAGCTGGACGCCTCGGTCATTCAGTCATACCCATCAATCTATAAAGGACTTTTCAATAGCTGTGATAACTGTCAGAGATATATATATATATATATATATATATATATTCTGAAATGTTTTTGTTAAACGTCATTTTTACAGTTGAATGCATAACGTTAAATGTTATTTGTTGTCGTTATGAGTTTTGAACAATGTTAAAAGCGGAACTTAAAAAGTACACATACATTGTCTATTCGTTTACGTTCTCGTTTTTTTTAATATTATTTAAATTTATTCTAAGTTTGTGACGTGATATTATAAAAGTCGTTAGATTTCTTTGCAACACATATTCTCTGAAAATGAATTAAAAAGAGCATTATTCAAAACATAAGACATTAAATGCAAAAACATAGTTAACATATTATTGAAACAATATACTTTATATTCAATAAACATCAACAAATAGTAAAATCAGAAATTAATGTTTGCCGGTGGGTATTTGATTCGTAAAAAATAACTACTCTGAAAACAACTTTGGAACTCTGACAATTTGCACCATTGACAGTTTATTGCTCCCGATTTGTTCCGCTGAATTATACTAGTTTATCAGCAGATCACATCTTTATTACACACAGATGTTATTTTACCCCGCTTCTATTTGAATCTTTCACTATTTTATACTCAATTCCTATTCCAATAAACCCACACTGCCATTTCAATTTGTAATGACTTCTGTGGCTGCATTTAAATGGAAATTGAAATTTCATGGAACAGAATACAGCAAGGCGTTAGTATGTGCAACAAGAGATCTATAAAGCGTATGAATCAGAAAAGCGGTGGTTGCAAACGTAGCAGTCACGAAGGCGATGTGACGCGCTTATGAGTGCCAGAAGGCCCGAGAAGGGATGGGAGGGGTTGGAGCGGGGCTACGAGCAGATGGGATTTGGCGAGCAGCCCCCGATCCCAAAACGGGCCCATCGCCACGCTCTAATGTGATTGGCTCTGTGACTGGGCGCGGGGGAGTGAACAGGGGATGGCAACGAAGCGTTATTAACGTAATGATATGTCAGGATTTCTCGCACTGCCGAGCAGGCTTACTGGTTGTGATGCGAACGCTATCGCCTGGATTTGGGGACGCGGTCAAATGGGATTCGGAAACGGGGGCAGAGTGGCCCTGCTATTAAAAACGATCCCAGGCGAAAAGAAAAATCTTCATTGCAAATACAATGCACGTTTTCTTAACGGAAACATTGTTGACAGTGATTAATGAATCACGCCTCATTTTACGTGGTGAGTCCCGGGCCACCAGGTCCGATCTTCCGCCTGACCACGCAAGGTTTGTTACGTTGCTTTCGAGAAAGAAGATATCATTAGGGGGACGAAACATGAAATTGGAATCTAGCTCAGAGGCTTTGTTAGGCTGCAGGAACTTCAGTACATTTACATTATAGAACAGACGACGTTACTTCGAATATAAAGGAATGCGTTCTGAAAACCAACGACTTCGGTCCAGTTTGAAGCCGCGAACGCGGGTATATCGCGTCCCAAAATACATCACGAAGTGACCTAATGACACGTGTTAATCACACCGTAAGTAGGAGCAAAATTGTATATTGATGCACAGTGAATTTTAAAGACAGTCAGATGTCACAAAATTTCTGTCTGAAACAGATCAGCGAAGGGAGAAAACTATTGCTAGAAATAGGCTATGTTTTAAGCATGCAAACTTTTTTGTCACTGAAAATCGAATAGTTGCCAAAACAATAAAGACACGTCACCATCATTCCCAATACTTCAACTACATCCCCAAAGAAATGGTGCACATAGTTCTGTGATTTTTTTTTGAATACGTTCAGTTCAATAAACTTCAATTACTGTTGTTGTGATACAGCAACTTTCTTCTATCGTTTTGTCTGTTTAAATTACCATATTAATTGACGTAAAATTGTACTACTGGACGTACTTCAAATCCATATTGTACATCAATTCCACAAATCGTTTTGAATCTTTCAACTAATAAAATCGGTTCTAAACATAAAAAGAGTAGTAATAATATTGAATTCTTTATGTTATTCAAATATTTAAATATGCTTATTTATTACTATAATTTATATTTTACTATAATTTTCTTTCCGAATAATTAATATTCTTCGACGACCAAAGATCAGGCGTTTCATTGAACATGAACTATAGTAAGTTAACTATTTGCTTATTGATTCTCCACTCCACACTGCTGACTTCAATACTTCAAAATAAAAAATAAAATAATACAACATATCAAATAAATGTAAGAATAATGGCCTAGACGCGTAAAAGAGGCAATATAAATTAGTAGACGGCCGCACAACATCAACGCGGATGCAGGCCTTAATCTAAACCACACCTGGAAGTATATTCTTCCACCGATGCCTGACGGCGCGGGGACTGTTCTACACCGTCCGATCTCTAGGACGGCGGGTGCGAGGCCCTGGTTAGCCCAGACCACGAGGCAAACAGATGGACCTCTCCGCCAATCACGGCGCACTTGCGTTACCCGACTCCCTAGGCTGAAAAAGATATAACACCGGAGGCGGAGCTTTACTGTCACTACCCTTTTTACTGTCACTACCGTGAAGAAGCCTGCGACATGACAGGCGAAACGTCGGCCTATCTGCCAACGACGCGGCGTCACCCGGACAGCCTAGAAGTAATATCAAATAAATAATAATCTCAATCTAAAATTCCACCTTAAGCTTATAAAACATTAATCTATTGACTTACAATTTCACAATATAAATTAAACGCATTTTCATGTACAAAGGGAACCCAGTGAAATAGAATATAAACAATTGGTTACTTTAAATCACATGTATTCATAGGCACGTATCATTAAACTAGCAGTAAAAAATTCCATAATTACGCAAACGCGTCAATAATAGCTTGAAAGAACAACTTCGGAAGTATTATAAAACTCAAACTCAGTTATGCGTGAGTGAAATGACATAACATTTGGTGGTGCTCAACTGGTGTATAACAAGAACATTGAGTTGTTTTGCGTCAAAAACACCAATCTTGACATTCAATTGACATAAAAGTCTCATTCTAGTAAAATATAACCTCCGCGTTCAAACAATAAGCATTAGGTTATCCCCAAGCTCTTGAATTAATTACAGAAAATGTATACACAAAAAGAAATTTGATTCTTGTATAATACCAGATAATTTAGAGTCATTTTTATAAACCTATACTTTCTAGAAGGAATAAAATTGGATAGTAATGTAATGATCAGATGCATTAACGTACGTAGTGAGCCCATACTAAGCTGAGTGAACTAAAATTTTGCCGCATGGTTCTTAGTTGGAGAAACGATTGTGACAAGAATTCATCCGGAGCGAAGTCGACAGGATCGACACGACACTGCTTGGAGTTTGTTTGCTCACTAATAGTCTGTTTTTGACCACGCGAGCATGCATTTACCGGGACTCAGTAACATAATATCGGTGGCAGGTGCATTTGATTTCATCATGGGATCAGCATTGAGCTAGATCGAATTTTTATCCTCCAGGGATGTTGGCACATACAGACGTACACAACACAATGATGCCTGAGGCGGAATTCCAACCCACGATCTTCTGGTCCCAGACCACTCGGCACTACTACCGTAGCAATCTCGGCCATCTGACCGGCCGTGCCTGGATTTTATTGGCTTTCGCCCTTCGAATATTGACGACCCCAGTTTTTGGAATCAGAATTTGGTTGTCTGATAAATTTGACAATCTACACATACGTATTAAGATTATATCAGCTAGAAAAATAAATGTTAGAATGATTCGCGCACACAATTAAAGCAAGAGTTGTCAAACATTTACGCAGATGTGACAGAATTGTACGAGCATAATTCCCTTCAATCGCTTTCACATACTTCTTGAGTGGAAACTGCTATTTTATTTATATTATCAAAAGGGAAGATAGAAAATCTCTTTGCAAGGAGAAACGGAAAGAAGGAAGTTGAAAGGTCACC
>BOPP01000181.1:267205-281366 GCA_017312745.1 Gryllus bimaculatus
AATCGTACAAAGAGAAATATCAAGATTGTAGGAAGATAAACCTTGGAACTCTATATATACCGATGATGCAGCAATCCTGGTGCCAGTGTGGTTATCCCTTCTCCCTTGCGCTCGAGCAAGCAGTATATTTTCTGGAAATTTTGGATTTTATCATCTAGATCTACCTGAAGGGACTGAAGGACGGACTGAAGGGATGGAAGGACGGACTGACGGACGGACTGAAGGACGGACTGAAGGACAGACTGACGGACAGACTGAAGGACGGACTGACGGACAGAATGACAGACGGACTGACGGACGGCCTGACTCACTGACAAAATAGTCAAAATAGTCAAAACAGTCACAATAGTTATAATACTCAAGATATTCAGATCGACTTGTTGGACGAATCCGTCAGTTGATCGACTTGCGGGGTTATTCTTCGACTTGATCGACTTGCTAGGTCGATCCTTCACTTTATCGACTTGCTAGGCCGTCTCCCTCTTGATTGACTTGCTGGGTCGATCCCCCATTTGATCGACTTGCTGGGTCGATCCCCTACTTGACCGACTTGCGGGGTCGATCCCCCACTTGATCGACGTGCTGGGTCGATCCTCTACTTGATTGACTTGCTGGTTCGATCTCCCACTATATTGACTTGCTGGGTTGATCCCCCACTTGATCGACTTGCTGGGTCGATCCCCCACTTGATCAATTTGCTGGGTCGATCCCCCACTTGACCGACTTGCTGGGTCGATCTCCCACTTGATCGACTTGCTGGGTCGATCCCCAACTTGGTCGACTTGCTCGGTTGATCCCCTACTTGATCCACTTGCTGGATCGATTCCCCACTTGATCGACTTGCTGGGTCGATCCCCTACTTGATCCACTTGCTGGATCGATCTCCTACTTGATCGACTTGCTGGATCGATCCTCTACTTGATTGACTTGCTGGGTCGATCCCCCATTTGATCGACTTGCTGGGTCGATCCCCTACTTGACCGACTTGCTGGGTCGATCCCCCACTTGATCGACGTGCTGGGTCGATCCTCTACTTGATCGACTTGCTGGTTCGATCTCCCACTACATTGACTTGCTGGGTTGATCCCCCACTTGATCGACTTGCTGGGTCGATCTACCACTTGATCGACTTGCTAGGTTGATCCCTCACTTGATCGACTTGATGGGTCGATTCCCTACTTGATCGACTTGATGGGTCGATTCCCTACTTGATCGACTTGCTGAGTCGATCCCCCACTTGATCGACTTGCAGGGTCGATCTCCCCCTTGATCGACTTGCTGGGTCGATCCCCAACTTGATCGACTTGCTGGGTCGATCTCCAACTTGATCGACTTGCTGCGTCGATCCCCTACTTGTTCGACTTGCTGGGTCGATCTCCCACTTGATCGACTTGCTGGGTCGATCCCCCACGTGATCGACTTGCTGGGTTGATCTCTCTCTTGATCGACTTGACGGGTCGATTCCCTACATGATCGACTTGCTGGGTCAATCTCCCACTTAATCGACTTGCTAGGTCGATCTCCCACTGGGGGCTATTCTTCCACTTGATCGATTTGCTAGGTCAATCATTCACTTGATCGTCTTGCTGGGTCGATACCCTACTTGATCGTTTTACTGGTTTGGCCACGTGATCGACTTGCTGGGTCGATGTTCCACTTATGGATTATGGTTGGCTTAACAAATATCATAGTTGGCTTACAAGGCTCATTGTTGGTTCAACATGGATATTGGTTTGCTCAACATGGATAACATTTGGCTCAACTAGGGTCATATTTGCCTTAACTAGGATCACGGTTGGCTCAACAAGGATATTGGTTGGCTAAACAACGATTTTGGTTGGCTTAACAATAATCCTGGCTGGCTCAACAAGGATATTCGTAGGCTCAACAACGATTTTGTTTGGCTCAACAAGGATATTGGTTGGCTCAACTAGGATATAGGTTGGCTCAACAAGGATATTTGTTGGCTAAACAAGGATATGGTTGGCTCAATGTGGATATTGATTCGCTTAACAATAATCCTCGTTGGCTCAACCAGGATATTGGTTGACTCAACAACGATGTTGGTTGGCTCAACAAGGATATTTGTTGGATCAACTAATATATTGGTTGGCTCAAGTAGAATCATGGTTGGCTCAACAAGGATTTTGGTTGGCTCAAAAAGGAATTTGGTTAGCTCGACTAGGATATTGGTTGGCTAAAAAAGGATCATGGTTGGCTAACATGGATATTGGTTGGTTTAAAAAGGATAATGGTTGGCTCAAGGACGATCATGGTTGTCTTAACAAGAATATTGGATGTCTTAACAAGGATATTGGTTGGTTAAAAAACGATTCTCGTTGGCTCAAAATGGTTATCGGTTGGCTCAACAAGTATATTTGTTGGTTCAACTAAAATGAAGGTGTGACTGTGAGATCGGTGTCACTAGGACAGACATGCAATACTTTCACAATCTGTGTTGTACAGACTAACAGGCAGATAAAAAGAGATAACACAAAGCCTTTGTGACTGACCAACGTAATTCTAAAAGTTGGTACGTGAAGTTCGTGACATGAAAAATGTAAACTATGAAAAATGAGTGGTTGTCTCTGCGATTTCTTGCACTGAAGAGTGGTGCACTCTTAGTGAAAGAAATGTTTACAAACACTCAATTCATTGATCATTTTGTACTTGAATTGCAGTGCAGTATACTCCTCTATAAATCGAAGTTGTTAGTACCTGAGATAGTCCAATCTAAAAGCCACTTTCACTATTTGCGGTCTCAACAAATTACTTTTGACATTGAAAACCTGAAAAGTGTTCACACTAGTGTATGATTTTTGACGCCTCATCTTTCGGAAGGCGGCAATTTGACAATAATCTCTCTTGGATAGTGAGAGAAATTCAATTACTTTGAAAAAATAATTATATTTCCAAAACTTTAATAAACCACACATTTAAATAGTACTGTCATCTGTCGTACATACGAGGTAGAACTAAAGAATTCGCCGAAGTATACAGTGTAAGTATTCAGCATATTGACGTGTTTTGCAATTTGATGAGGTTCAATATTACTTCATCTAATATATAATGTTTCTTGTTCTGAGAAGACATGAACTCAATGATTGAGTGACATGTTGTTTGCTTATTGTTCGTAACACAAGTGTATAGCGTATTCATTTTATTTTGGTTTGTGAATTTTGGTGGAACGGTGTGGCTTCTGTTCGTAGTAAAGGCCAACAATACACAGTTAGCTAGGGAAAATATACGTCTCGTAATTAAGAAATATGACAAAGAAAAGAATTCGGGCGTTCTTCAACACACGCTGCATAACAGCAATTTTCGGGTAGTAAACTATACTGAAGTGTCTGTTCGAACTGTGACATCAATTAAAAAAGAAGGATTTGAAGCCTGTGGGGCAGCCTTAAGTACTCCCGGTAAGAAAAGCACATATTGTGAAGATACAAAATTACACATTGATGACATCCACTTATTGCTTATTTGTTTTCCTTATTCTCGTATGATGTTTCAATTCTTGCCTACGGATACTTGGCGTAATATATTTGGGACAGCTAGTAGTTGCAGATTAGACGGGGGGGTTAGCTTTCAAGAACATTGAGTGCATTCCTCAGTCTCGCAATCGAGTCAGCTCCCAACAATAAGAATGAGGTGGCTCGGGTATGAACAGACGTAGTAGACACGTGGACATGGAGCAGGAAGTGTAAAACGGAGCAAAACACCGAGTAAGCGAGCCGATCAGTGAACTTGGTGTGAGCATTCTCCACGTTGTCTATTTGCGAACCACTGTCCCAGTGCCATATTGGACTTGGAAATCCCGGGCCCCCTCCCCCACGGCCACTTTACGCGAGTCCAGGCTTGTTCGTGCCCTAGTCTCTGCTCTAGTCCTTTGGGAGGCAGGTTGCGATGAAAGACCAACCGCCAGATGCATTTGGAGCAACAACCTGCTCAATAGGTTTCACAATCGACAGACTGAATCAGACCTTCAGAGGAAATTGAAGATTTTCTCCGCGAAATATAAAGAAGTTTCACAAAATCTTGGAAACACAAACATGGAAGTGAAGATTCGATGGATTATATAGTACGATATAAGCAATACTATAGTGTAGTGTACATACTTTGGTTTTTACTCCAAACGCGTGCTTATTATTATTATTATTATTATTATTATTATTATTATTATTATTATTATTATTATTGTTAGTGTTATTGTTATTATTATTAATATGATTATTAATATTAATATTATTATTAATAATATGTACAACGGAGTCCTTATATTTCTTTATTTTCAAACATTATATTTCTCTACAAAGCTACTTACATCAGATGCCTATTTTCAATTGTTCTTCCGTGTAAATATCTTTCTGCCTCTAAGGTTTTTTTACCTTCTTTTCTAATTGCTTCCGGATTGTTCTTAAAATTGTTTACTTTCCTAATGTATGATTTTTTAATTCGAAGATTCCCCTGTTATTTAACGAGAATATGATATTCGGTTTCATGTTCATGTTGTCACTTGTTTCTTCTTCTTAGAAATCCTTTACTAAAACCATCATTTTTCTAGATAAAAATGTTTGTATTCGAAAGTTTATTGGATTGGGGTCGTGTGTACGGTTACAATACACTTGCTTCATAGAGATCTGTGTCGGTAAAATGCTGGTGTAATTGGTGACGATGGATGAAACAGTGGTCGGGTGTGGTGAATTGCGAGGGCGAGTCGATAATTTGCGTAGGCTCTGTGTGTGAAAGGAGTTGACTCTGAGTGCAAGCGCGTCGAGGAGCGAGAGGCGGGCGCCTAACGCGATGAGCGTCCACCCACAGCGGAGGCGAGTTCATCACAAGCGCTCAATCACTGGCCCCGCGCACGCGTGCGACTCGAGGCTGTTGCACCGGCGGTGGTGCTGGTGGTGGTGGAAACACATCGAATGAACTCTACATCTTTCTCAAAATATGTATTTCAACCGCGATTTATTGAAAATTGAAGTAGACGCAAAAATATTAGTTGTACTATAGAGCACTGATGATTTTTTAAATAATTATAGTATAGATTATTATACTATATATTACTTTATCAATGTACTTTTTATGTCTCTATGGTACATTTGTTTTATTGCACAACAAGCAAAATAATAGACTAAACAAATAAAATATTCAGTTAAAGAGACATTTTAAAAACAATAATAACAGATAATCAAACAAATCTTCTATACATTGATCGGTGTGAATAGGCTTAGAAAACATTTTCACCAATACAGTATGTCTTAGTGGGCAAAAAGTTGAACACAAACGTGAATGAGTGAATAAAAAATACACTCATATTAAAGAATTGTAGTAACGAGATACTGGTAGCAAATTTTTCACTTTTTAAATTGAATTGGCGTTGCAAAACATATATGAGAGATATAAAAGAGTGAATGAAAGAAAATTTTGAAGATAATGTAATGTAAAACATCTACTAAAGTCCTCCAATAGTACTTGCGAAAACTGTTTCTACTATTAAGGGAGATGTTCGGACGTGGCATGCATTAATCATGAAATCAGGCATGATCTTAATATCGCAATAAACTAAATAATAATTTCTTCTTTCTTGCACTATTCCAACGGTCAACATTTCTTTGAATTCCACTCAATCTTTTCACCAATGAGATATATCTCTGTTTCGTAAATCTTTTTCTTTTCTTGTTTTCATCTAAGTTGCCTGTTTCCAGCATACCCCCTACATACATACACTACTAAATATATCGAAGTAATCTGTGTTCCCAGAAAGCGAATACACACGTAAGTAAATACACACGAAAGATCAACGTTTTAACACCTGGTAAATGTTTTACATGGCAGAGAGACTACTTAAAATAATGAATTCAAGATACTTGCGTTTTAGTACTTTCTGTTTTAGTACTTTCGGTTACTTAGTACGTTGGGTTTCAGTGGATGTGCCCGCCTGTTTTGCGATACCTTACTGTATATATCTAATCTCACAATTCACATTAAATAGTTCAGTGAGAGACTTTCAGTCAACTGCATCTTTCTGGACTTGTTGCTAGTTTCAAGCGGATACTCCACAGAACCATCCACAAAAGGGCGGGCGAAGGGCAGACGTACGGACGGGATGCAGACGCGCGGGCAGACGGACAGGCGGACGAACGGGCAGACGGACGAGCAGACAGAGTGGCGGACGGGCAGAGAGGAGCGGGTGCGCAAACTGGGGAATTGACGGACACACACACACAGGTACGTACTTGAGCTTTTGGAAGGAAATGGCGTGGACTGATAAACGAATTGGCAGGGGTGTTTTTTTTTAGTTCGGAAGTGGTTGTACTTGTGAGCGCGTCGAGCAGTTGCTTAATGGGCAAATGGGGGGAGGGGGATGAGAAAGCGCATGAAAGTACGGGCGCCTGATGGGTGATTGGCGAACAGTTAGACGCCGGCTGTGTTTAGTTTATGGTTGGGTGGGCAGATGGCGAGAGAACAGGTGGGCAGTTGAGGCTATGTTACGAGCAGCAGGTGGACGGATGAGCGAGTGAGCTGGAAGGTGGGTAGGCAGTGAGTGAGTGGTTGGGTAAGCGTGTCGGTGGTAAAACGAGAGGCGGGAGTAATCAGGCGAGCTGTATGTGGCTATAGGTGATATGGTGAATAGAGTGGAATATAGAGCGAAAGAGATCAGGCCGATGGCTTCGGAGCGGACAAGCAGTTGCGCGATCGGACTGTTAAGAGGGCTTTTTGGCGTGATGGTGGCAGATTGGCAGGTTGATGGGCACACCACCTAGTTGCCGGTTGCAGGGCTGGAGGAGCCAGTTGGTTTGGTAGGCGGATGAGCAAGCGGATGGGTAGGTTAGGGCAGGTGGGTGGGCGAGCAAGAAGGGAAGACGGTTGGGCTGGCGGATGTGTAGGTGAGGACCACTGGACGGGTAGTTGGGTGAGCAGAAGGTTGGGCTGGCGGGTGACCCGGAGACTGGGCAAGCAGCTATGCAGCCGGATGGGTAGTGGGCAGGCGGTACGAGAGCTGGCTAAGCTGAGTGTCGCCTGGGCGATCATTGGGGCAGGGCGGGGTGACGCAATGATCAGGCGGGGGCGATGCGGTGCGGCGCAGAGTCCCCGGCGGGAAGCTGATGAGATGGCTCAGCGCTGCGTGGATGCGACTGCGTCGTGGCCGCGGGACGCGCATGCTTTCCGGCGCTGGCGTCGCGTGGGCGGGCGCAGATGCAATCTGACCGCTCCCAGATGAGCGGTCACCGAACCCGGGTCAACCGCTGCTTACCAGAGCGCAAAGAAATTCCAATTTGAATGTAGGGGCTCTCAATATTTTCGTGAAATCCCCCTGAGACATGAAACAAAAAAGATTTTCTCCGTTCAAAGATAATTCGTTTCTGGAGCACCCCCTTCTAGTATTAAATATTATATGACACTTAAATATTCACTTTCTCTTTAACAAGAAATTTTTACTTTGTTGGGATTTCCTGATCCCAATTTTCGTTAGTCTGTCGAATTTGGGAAATGTATCAATCATGGCTCTTTTGTAAAATACGTATCCGTGAGGCACGACATATCTTTCGATATAAACGTTTGCGATAAAAAGAAGGTGCTACTGAAGGTGATTGTTAAAATGGTTAGATAATTATTTGTATCTTATTACAAGACAATTTTAAACATTTGGCTTTGAAAATATTGCTTTGATTACAAAACATAAAGAATGGACAACAACACGCATCATGGCAAAATCTTCCGAACGTAATGAAAACAAGTGAAGACGTTGGACTTTTTATTCGGTACTCTATCTCGTCCCTTTCAAATGAGGAGTAGCTAATGTAATTAGTGATGTAGTAGTAATGAATTTAATGTAATTAGTGATTTGTACACGAGTTTAAAGCAAACCCTAATCATCTGATTCTGGGAAGAAAAGTAAAGTAAATTAGATACAATGACGCTGTAGAGCTTGGAAGTACAAGACGACGCACTGTAGCGATTTTCACTAGAGTCCGCATTGAATGTCTAAACAATGAAATACGTAATACGAGACTTGACAGGCGTGGGATAGTTTCTAATCCGGGAATCGCTTTTGTTGCCAAACATACTGATATTTATGGTAAAAATATGATGATTTGTGTAAGTTATTCGTTTTTGCAATAATCATTACACTATTACACACAAACTACTCAACCGGCAAAACGAGAAATGTATTATATTACACTTCTACAAGAAGAAATAGATTATCTTACACTATATGTTAAGTGAGAACAAGAGAACCAGCTTGGATTTTTTGACTCTATTTTAGTACCGTGTACAAAAGTTTTGTAAAACGGGCAGTCTCGCACGCTTCCTGCTGGTCGTTAGGATGAAGGCGGAGTTCCCGTGGAAGCTTTAGCAGGTTTGCAAGAGCTTTACAATGCAAAGAAAGTAAGTGAAGGCGTCTGAGTTGTTTTGTAAACCGGGCACTCTCTCGCTCTTTGCTGCCTGTTCTTCGCTGAGTGAGTCTGGCGTGTAGCGTCTGGCGTCTGCGGCGGTGTGCTGCCGGCTATTCCTGGAAGAGGCGCTACCCTTCTCGTGCCCGCGCCAAAGTGCTCCGCTTGCCTTCTCGGCGCCACCTCTACGCTCGTCCTCAGCTCTCCTCACCACAGGATCCCTTTCTGCTTCTCCCTGACCACCGCCGCCGCCTTCGCCACCGATTCCCTCACCTTGTCCACGGCCATCATCGTCACCTCCGCTACCACCTCAATTACCCCCCTCCCCACACACCCTCCGTATCCTCCATCGCCTCCGCTTTCATCTGTTGATCCAGCTGCGCCCAGCCATCACCTCCAGCTCCTTTTCCATCTTCACTTCCACAACTATCATCATCATCGTCAGCGTCCCAGCCGCTGCCACCCCGACCACCGTCGCTACCTCCACGACTGACGCTGCCATCGTCTCCATCTCAGTTGCCACCTACATATCTTTCTCTATCTTCATGTCCACCTCCCCAGTACCTCCACAACGAATACCGCCACTGTTAGCACCACATCCGCCTCCGCCTCCTCCACCGCCTTCGCTGCCCCCGTCGCCATCGCCGTCGCATCTGCACCAGTGTCTATATTCTACACCGTTTACATCTACACCTTCACCTCCGTCCCCGCCTCTGGCAACGCCTACATTTTCACTTTTTCCTCCACCTCCACTTCCACTAATACCTCCATAACCGCCTCCACTTCGCGTGCCCCACTGGCGCCATCTCCGTCCCCACACCCAACCCCGTCCCTGCATCTGCCGCCCATTCCGTCGATAAACTGCCCCCTCTAACCCTATGGCTACCGCCCCAGCCGTTTCCATTGTCACCTTCACCGCTACGTCGTCATTGCCATCGCCGCCACCTCCTCCACCGCCGGTCGACGCACTGCTCATTGTTTTCATTACCTAATGGCGGCGCCTGGGCCGCTTCCGGGAACGATTCTTTTCGTGTGGCTCCGCCGCGGCCCTGCCAGGCCGCCTATCGACTTCCGCGCTCGCCTCAGGCCACGTGGCGGCGTTTCGAGGCCTCCGAAATTCAACTCGTGATTTGCTAAAATTTGGTCCTGGTTTTATTATCGTATAGACATTGCATTATTTGCTTCACATTCTGGCCATAAGTACGGCGCTAAATTTTAAATGAATCCGTAGGTAAACCTAACCTTGAGCATCCTAAGATACGTTTTCAGTTTGTGGTCAACGATGAAATAATTTTCTGAAACCCTAGAGGTCCAACTAATAACAAAGTTCAGTAAACACGTTCGAATATCAATGAAGTATCGGGTTGAACCCCACCCTCAGAGTCAGTAAACTCTATTATCAGCCTTGTTTGTAGATGCATGATAGACATTTCCGTAATGCATATAACGTTGTCCGCATTGCTGAGGTATTCACATTGAATGCGACTTCAAGGCTCTGTGTTACACGTGTTAAACTCCAGGCTTACAACATCGAGGTCGAAATTTACTTTTGTAGCAACAGACTTCTATCAGGTGCTCGTTTCTAAAACATTCATTATCTTCTCAATTATTTGATTTAGAAGCTAATAGTATCATTAGGGGATCATGATTTTTCATCTTCAAACGACTTCTATTACATCACACGACGACTACCATTCCATCACATACATTTACGTAACACACGCTGACATCAAGATCTATTCAATTGCATTTAAATATATATTTTATATTCGTGTCATTCATGTTACGTACTTTTTGGAGAAATATCAAAACTCACTCGAGAAACACATCTACGAACATGTTGCCATGTAACTGATGATAGAAAAGCATAGCGTGTGAGATTTTAGAAAAGATAACCTCTCCCGAAAATATCCATTGATACATATCGTACGATTCCCTATTCAACGATTCCACAGATCTCAAACTACGAACATAAAAGATGTTGCACCAGTTGCAAAGTTAATATCACAAAGTAATTTTCTTACTCAAAGCAAACGTTTACATTTTTTGTATTCGTTTTAATATAATTGTAATCACTCTTATTACATCTCAGTTAATATCGTTTTCATAATCGTAATTTTGTACAGAACTAAAAATATGAGATCAAAAGCCAATAATGTTTCACAGCATTCTTCAAATCCCGGGCAAGTTCTAAAGTGAATAGGAAGAAATCAACAGAATTCGTGACACATTTTAACAATGAACTCCTGCTAACGCAATCGTACAAGCTGATTAAATCGCCATCTGAAACTTGGACACGCCCCGATAATCGCGTTTCTAGAACCGGCGTGCGTCACTGCAATGCGACTAAAATGTTTTTCCGAGCGGTGCAAATATTCGTTCGGTAATTCCGAACTCGTAAATATTTCACTCACGTGTCACGTGACAGTTCGTAACACGTATATTCCCCCTCCTCGCTTCCCTTTCGCGCAGTTTGTGCGACTCATCGACGAATAGCGCCCGCTGCCGAAAACCCTGCGGCCAATCCCTTCCGCCGGATGGAGCGAAATTTGATAAATAGAAAATTAGGCCTCTCTGAGTTTAACGAGGGGATGATTAGCTTTGCTCGAAAAAAGGCGAATCGCGGCGCGGAGTGGTCCAACTGGCGGAGTTAATGTGTGTGCGCAGAAGGGGGCTGGGCCGGGGAGGGCAGACTGTTTCGGTGGAGCACACGGGGCGTTGATGTTGACCCTCAAAACCGCTGCCCCGCCCTCCTCATTCCGTGTGTGTGGCGACACACCGCAGCGAAGCGGAGGTATGGTGATGGTGGCGGTGGTGGTGGAGATAGGGGACGGCGAACGACAGCGCGGAGTGTCGATGGCTGCGCTCGCTTTTGTGTGAGGACGTCGAAAGGGAGGGCGCTGTTCATTTCTGCGTGGGACGGAATTTCCATTCTGCGCGCTCTGTTTGGGGAAATGAGCCTGAAACGCGGTTGCGATTCGATAGCAGCTATGAAGCTGGCAGTTTTCTTCCGTGAAATACTTGTCGTGTCGAAGCGGATTTCCATATTTCCGGCCGATGTTTTGAAATTTGTTGATGTTCGAACGGAAGTCTCCCTCTGACAGTGTGAGTTCCTATTACGAGAGCTGCTATTTTCGAATATCTACTTTTTCGTTACGTGTTCTGTAAAATGTAATTTTTTGTTTAGTAAATATCTTAATTTTTTCGCAAATTTGAATCTTAATCTTCAAAAGAATCAGTTATTGCTTTAGAATTGTATTAAAAATTAATTAAATAGATGAGTTTACGTAATGTACTCATTCATACACAAGTCCTTAAATCTTCGCAAATTGACTTTTATAAAACAGCTTTATACTGTGTAGTATGTGTAATATAAGATCAAACTTTGTCGAAAGGCACAGATTTATATGCCTTAAATCAAGATCCTTTTATTATTAATGCAAATACCCTTTGTTAGTTATAAAGTGTTTTGGATAATGGATCAAATTAATAATTTTTTCTGCCAGTAATTACAAATATTTATTATGAATATTGTGTTTCAGAATTAAATTGAAAATTTGTAAAGATTAAGAATTTTTCACATTTATAATCACGATTTCACAGTAGCGAGGTTAATTGGTTTTATTTGCTTCAAATTTCTTAGCGTAATACAACTTTTACGATACTAAAGATATTCTGTATCAATGGTATGAAGAGAGACCAGCGTTTAACTCCCTAGGAAGTAACAATGGAACAAAATATTTTAAAATTTAATTATAACATTCTTAATATGTAATTAACCGTGTAAGACAACTATACATTTAACTATAAGTTAACTCCTATATTAACCATAATTCCATTCATAATTATTCTCTCATTAATATTTTATCAACATCTCTCTACAAAAACCCTCACATAATTCGCATTGTACAATACATTTCCTGATGTCATTACCAAACTAAACTCGATACTCAAGTTTAAATGTACAGAAAAACATTTTATGCTGCGTAAATGTTTCTTTGCACCTGACTTTCAAAAATTATCAAAATATTAAGTTTACCCATGATATTGAGTTATTAGTTTTAATATTTATAGGGTACTTTTAAAATACTAAATGAGCATTTAACATTTATTGTACATCAGCATCTGGCTCAATAAGCTTCATCTCGATTTATTTTTCTTTCGGGTCACTTGACCCACTAAGCAAATGTTGAGATGATGCGTTGCTTTGCTTTTGCAGACCAACATGTAGTTCTAATATCATCAATGAACTTTGCCACATTTATAATTGAACGCAGTATAGGTCTGAGGAGGTGGTATTGATTCTCAAAATAAAAACTGTGTACAGATTATAATTCTCCCATATATGTCACATACGATTTGTTAACTTTGTTGGAGCAAAGTCGTTGTGTATGTAAATAAATAATTAGTCACCTCTCGTGGTTAGTTATCACTACGGAAGGCAACGAACAAGCACCATCTTGGTCATATGCTCTTGTAATTCAAGACAAAAATGTTTTAAGCCTCGTACCTCACCATCTTTGAGTAATCTTGGTTTTATTAGTAATAAGATCTCCAAATAAGAAGTGAAATCATTGCAAACGTATGATTAGAATGCGAACAAATGATACGGAAAATCATCATTCAGTATTCTGCAAATACTCGCTAAGTGATCTTATGAAAACTGCCTCTTCATTTTTAGTCTCCTCTGCCCATTGTAAATGCTACGCAAAGCTCGAATTTCTGTGAATTCCTCGTACCGTCTGGCATAAAGCAACATCGCCACATGCTTCCATGCCAATGAGCACTAGGGCTCCCACCCGAGAGCACGTCCGCCTCGCATTCAGCATCCCAGGGCCCCCCACTGCAGAGCGGCGGCTGAGCTCCGCGAGGAGCGCTTCGGAGGCGGCCGCGCGGGAAACAAGCGGCGCTGGCCGCTCGCCGTGAATCACGGGCTGCGAAGGTCAGTGCAGCGTAGCCCAGCGAGGCGAGTCCGCGTGCGAGGGGCGCAGGATGCGGAGAACTTTGGAGCCAAAGCGGCTGCCGAAGTGAAGTGGCACAAGATAATTCGCAGTTCGGAGAGGGTTTGGAAACGGAGGAGAAAATTGGACGGCTTCTAAGCACGGGACGCGTAATTCTGACTGTAATGGGGAAAACACTGACGCGAGCGTCAGTGCTGTGTCATTGCTGTGTCAACACTGTAGCATTTACGAACACCGAGTAGCCAACCATCTCAATCGCTGTGGTAGTTCACAGAGAGTGAATAACGACAGCGTGTGCAATGGGATTAACAAAAGAAAAAAAACATTAATACATGGCTGAATCAGGTGCCTAATTCCGGTGGAAAAAAATCAGAATACAATGGAAGAGGTGGAAAAAGTCAGTTTGCATGAATGGCAAATAATCTGTCGACTGACCCTAGCATTGAACTTTTGCGGATTGTACTTTTCTGAAAGTCGTATTTTGCTGTTCTTTGACGCGATAAATGAATTTAATGAATCTATTTGATTTGAATGAATAAAATAATTGAAATAATATCAGTATAACTATAAGGGTTTTTTGAATGTACTTTCAATCTTGAGAATGTAGGACACGATGATAGATGAGAGCGTAGACTTCCGCGGGCGGCGTCAGTAGCAGCTTGGTGTCCGGGAGACGTCGCGTCCTAGGCATTTGTGGCGAAGTTTCGGCTGTCACTCTGCAACATTACTCAGAGCGAAATGTCTGCGATGGCACCGGGAATCGCCCAGGCGAGGCGGCCGGGCGAGCGACGCGCGGCAGCAGGC